>JANHOG010000103.1:0-26985 GCA_027627325.1 Phlebia brevispora
AGGATGTCACAAAAAGCTGAGAGGAAGCTTTTCGAGGGAAGTTGACTTGTACAGTACTATGAAGAGGATATCACGCTTCCAGCGACGATCCTCTGTATCAAGTAGCGCGTTTCCCGACGTTCACAGCTTCAAGCGCTCCCTGTTGGCAGATCGCGCAAATGTGTACAGTAGTGCAACTAGCTGAAGTCAATTTGAAACAGATAGGAGGGTGGGTTCTGTTGATATCAGTCGTCAGCGATGGAGGTTGTGTTCAAGAGCGCGGCTTGCCACTGCGGCGGCGAGTCGTGTTGCTGAACGCGTGCAAAATTTTGCAGGCGCCCATCGGGCTTGCTCCAATCCACTGCAAGCGCAACATCGTCGCAAGCAAGCTGGGGTACAGATGACTCGTTCGTGAAAACATACCGCTCAACTAGATTATAGTCAGACCATCAAGGGAGATATGTGCATCCGTATCCGTGTCAGGATTGGACACATAGTGGCGCTGTCTTCCAGAGGCTCGCCCGCACCAACCCGTTCCTCGGACTCCGCGTCGATTTGAACCAAACACATGAAATTGAACACGCAGATGAGCTCTAATTGGCTTGTTAACTATACTACGTCAACTATTGGTCCTTCGGGGTATAATAGGAAGTGGATGGCATATGCATACAGCAGATCGGGAAGCTCGTCGCAAACCAGGTCCGATTTAGAAGATACCGGGCAGGAACCACCACCTCACGTTCGCTGCGTACCTATCCCAGACCTTCTGGAATATTTTCCTAAGCTCCGCATCTTCAGAACGGCACCTGTGTACCCCCACCGAGAGCCACCACCCAAGCCACAGAGAAGCCGCCGCTGTCCTAACCATAGTTCCCCTCAATCCGTGACCCATGATGCCACATTCTGTAACCCAGCTCCCTGGCGTAAAGTTCACGAGAAGCATGCCTATGCACATGAGCAAGGTACCGGCGTAGGCCGGGTGGCGTACGTATGCGTACGGCCCTGTCGTGATAAGCTCGTGGGATGGGAGGATGGTGAGATCGAACGTAAACAGTGTGCCCAGCTTGCGGAAACACGTCAGTCGCAAGACGCTGCCGCAGACGACGAGTGCGGCGCCAAGCACAGCCAAAGGCGTGGCGTGGAGATTTGGAGCGACTTTGGAGACTGGTAACCACGCCAATGATCTTGGGTAAGCACAGAGGTTGTGCTGGATAGTACGCGAAAGAGATGCAGGCAGCGGGACTACTGTCTGCTGAGCGAGAGCTAGCAAGAGCTCAGCGCCCGTTGCAATCCATAAAAGCGGCTGTTGGAGCTGGAACGTAGCTCAGCGCAATGTGGGGAGCTAAAAACTCGATTTCTTACCCGGAATACGACTGCTGCAATGCGAATATGCCAGGGATGGTCTATGTCGTATCTTGCTTTGGTCGGTGTTTTGTTCGGCGGTGTACTCGCAGCTTGATAGAAGGCGGTTTGAGTGCAAGTAACGAGCACTCGAGCAAGGGACATGTTAGCAGCCACTTGCATTAGCAACGAGCTGCTTGGGAGGAGCGGGCAGAAGGTGAGAGTCACACAGGCCGCTCGTTATATGGTCCATGGTTCTGAGTCCGCTGAATTATCATGCCCCTGATCTACAACTACAAAAGTTGAATGTCAGACAAGCTTCAAGCTCGCTCGTGTCCGGAGTACTCACGCGGTTGTTGTCCGGTAGCGCTTCCATGCCTGTCTTGGTACAAGGGCCAGCACAAAGTCCGCGGGAGTTAGCCATGCACCAAGTGCGCTTCACACGAGTATGATTAAATATCATGAGGCTTACCTGCGTCCCAAATGTAACAGAACGAAGCTCGTTCGGTCCGCGGACTTCCACCAGAAACGAGGGTAATGATGTCTGCGTTGCGCGCAACACAGCGACCATACTTGTGTTTCATATCCTCGGACTTGAGATATGATAACGAGGATCGCAGTCCCCATACGTTGTGAAGAGAAGTATTTGCGTGGGAACGTCAGATGTCAACAGGCCAACGCTTCTTTCTGATCACAGATGATCACAAGATGGCCAGCAGCGGACTACACGCTCATAAATCTAATCTGGAGTCATGGCAGCGTCTCAACGCGAGGTATACAGATCCAACGCACAGGTTAGTCCTAATCTTAGGCGGCTCGCCAGCCTATTCATTGCCATCATCTCTCGATAACATGTCGAGATTGGTGTTGAGATTGATAGTCAATGTAGCCCGAGTACGGCGGCGATATCTCCAGATCTTTGCTGCAAAGTTGAATCGGAGCCAGCCGAATCGGGAGTTCTCGAAGTGGTACCTGTCTGTGAAGGTCGCCCGGGTTCTACTCACCAGAACCATTACCGTCTGGAAACATCTCTCGGATCCTATACATCACCTGGTGCAGGCCAGTCGAGGAATTAGGACGGAAATAAAAGATGCTTCGATGACAAAATGCTACCCTACTCCATGCGAATGATGCCGATGCCGAAAGCTTAGGTATGGAAGTTCCCTCGCCGCAGAGGAGTGGCGACTATCCCATGGTGCGCGACTCGCTCCACGTTCTGCCGTTTTGTCCGCGGAATAGAGGACGGCACAAGAGGATACCGCCGATGCATAGGCCCATATGGTTTCTGTTCGGGTTCATCAGATGATTTTGTGCTGCCCGATGTTGACCGCCCTACCGGAGTAAGTACTGCAAGTCTGGTTCAACCTTGGCCAAATCAAAGTCTTTCCCTCGTCACTCTACGAGGACGTTTGAAGCCACATATCGGAGAACGATACGTGAGAAAGAGAAGGGAAATGTCTGTTCCCCTTCGTGATAATCTTGTAGCAAATTTGCCCCGCATAGAGCCCATCGTGTGCACCGTATCCCCGTTCTTCGGACCGTAATTGAAATACCATCCAAGAAGACGTAAGGAGTGAAATATGCAGACTGTGGGATACGGAATATGACCATAATCCGAATCGCTTCTTCCGGCGGGAGGCGTGAACTCCGTCTCGTGGAATTGGTACACGGTTCTAAATGCCAATTAAACATGATTAATTATTTCGGTATGTCTTCGAAATTCCAGGCAAAGACGTAATACGACACTTACGGGGTGAGAAACGCAGCTATACAGATACACCCACCACACGCTAGACCTTCGGTCCCTTGATCATACACGCCGGCTTAATGACGTTAGACCTCTAGATAGAGTATGAACAAGTAGATGCCATCCGGCAGACTCAGCGTGCTTCCCGACGCGGCTTGAGATCTTCTGAAGATGCAGAAAGGTCAATGCCGCGGCACAGTGCCAAGACCGTGAGAATCCACCATTTTTATGCTTGCAAGACTGAAGACGTGGAAGGACAATTCGGTCATCTGGCTGTGAACCGCTTCACACGTCGCGATCCTTTAAGAGGAGATGAATACTAAGTAGTTCGGTAGAGCTAATCGGACAGGATTACTCACCAGCGTTATCTTTACTAAGCAATTAGCATCCGCAGTTAATGATCTTTCACACCAAGAAGATGTAGCCTGCATTGCCGGAAAGTCTTGATGAGTCAGGGTTCTGGCACGTCGCAGGCGATACTGTGGAAGTAGGCTGCGTTTACCCCGGTAGAAACGGAGTGAAAAAGGACTGATTTTCTTGAGACCAATACCATAGACTTCTCTACACTCATACGTACTTATGGCGTGTGAAGTGTGCAATCCGCCGCCGCTGCACAAAGACAAGAAAATCAGACGGACTAGCCGATATTTTCGCAGCAGGGGTTTCCAGACACTTCAGGGTATCGGCAACGTCAGGTGGCAGACAATGATGTGCAAAAACGCTCGTAGGGTGATCTATTGAACGTCCTGAAGATCAGAAGTGAGCTATAGAAATCGGCTCTGGATACTTACCGTCCATTCAACCCGCCTGAACGGAAGGCCGAAACCAAGGAACCTTCATGGTACACGCCCTGACATATCACTTTTCCACTGTCGCAATACAGATAGCGTAGGAAGAGGAAGTCGGTCTAGCAGCTTCCAGACGCAACAATGAACCTCTTGGCGACCATCTTGCCGTACACACCTATCAGAGTCGAATGAGGTACGGGCTTACGTCGGACTAATAACTCCAGCATGTACACGAAGTTGATGCGCTTCTCCTCTAGTACACTGGTTCTAGTCGAAAGCGGAAACCAGTGGAGCGGGTTTACCAAGGATAGTCAAGACATGGTTAACGACAAAATGCGAGAGACTTGACGCTCGGGAATTCCGGATCAGTGTTTGTACATGTTAGGATCACAGGATTTCTCACTTCCTATCGCGTAAAGACCTTCAAGCGTACTCAAACGGACAGTGGCTATATTGTCTCCATCCTGTCAATACCTCGAAGAGGTACTAGATCAACCTTATCGCGCGTTCAAATCCATTTTAGAGGACACGAGAGGGCCCATGACTCAGCTGTGAGCCGATTGTCATCAACAGTTTATGAGTATCCGGCTTAAATGGGTTCAATACAAGCTTATTGATTTCCTCTACGCGATGCCGCTATGCAGGATGATAGCAGGAATCGCTCCCCTTCAAAATCGATGAACAGGATCCATGCAACGATATAAGCGTGATCCTCTTTAGGTAACCATCTAGCTTGCGATCCTAACAGAACCAAATAGATGTACCACGTGCAGAGTGATAGCGTCTACGTGCTCTGGCGCGGCGCGACGCGTAGCCATCACTTCGAATTGCACCGCCTCCACTTATCGAACATCTTCACTTCAATCCAATAACCATGGCGGGTCGTACGAGTCGGAAATATACGTTCACGACTATGGGGAATTCGGACGATCTTGGTAAGAGTTTTTATGAGTTGTCGATATGCGCTTCACGGCGGCTCAGCGGGGACTCCATCCCTGAGCACGGACGTTCTGGTCGTCGCTCCAGTACGACTGTGATCTTACATTGTAGAAGGGCTTCACGACTGGCCTCGACAGCGTTCAGTGTTCAGCCTTGAAAGCGCTCTTTGTCGACTTTATCGTTCGACTAGCTGCGTTGGATCTGTGTATTGACGCTGACGAACGTTTATGCTAAAGGACATCCTCCCCCCGTCAGCATACTCCCAAGGTTCTTCACTACTGCACTACCCAGCGGCGAAATTACGGATTTGGATCCCACCTCCCAGCCTCCTGTGGATACAGAGGTCGAAGACCCAGACATTGTTGATGCAGTACCCGGGACCGTTCTTAAGGTCAAACATCTTGATGAGGTCTTAGATCCACTTACTGGTCAATGGAATCTGAAACCTACACCTCCGTCTGAGACCAACTCAACGCGGAAGAATGGGAAATATGATGCATATGCGTTTACAATCATCCGTAAATTCACGCCCGTGCCATCCAATCAACACGCCGCGGCGCCAGTATTTGGAAAGCAGGCACATCCCCGAGATGGAGGGTCATATACGATGACAAAATTATTGGAGATCCATAGTTCCGGTTTGAAGGAAGTGGGTACCAAAGTGATCGGTCAAATACAGGGAGTATCGTGGACAGCTAAGCCTCTGAGGGTGCGTATCCCTGTCTCAAATGAATGGCGACACTTATGGAATCGATACAGGTAAACCCACAAGTCCTCCTCAGTTGGCTTCCAGAATTGGAGGCGCATCTTGCGCAGCTGTCTGAAGAGTTAGAGGGGTCAGAGGACGACTCCCCTGTGCGCGTGAAGCATGCTCATCTTACTCATCTCCTGTCTTATCTAACCACCGAGTACGCGAGCGCTCTGGAGACGCTTGCTTCCCTACTCGAAGGTGCAGAAATCACGTTCGACCTTCTCTGGGCACTTTACGTTCCGCGTAAGACGATAATCCATATCATATGTCCTACAACCTCGGAACCACGCCTTTGTCGTCTTGTGACTGCGGACAAATGCCAGAAAGCAGATATGATGGCCAATACCGCTGCCGTAGCAATGGACCTATCGGGTCTGACTTTGGGCTTTGACCTCACCGGCGGCGGACAAAGCTCCGTAGACACATCGAAAGTGCTGTGGCGCCTTACACTCGAATACCTCGAAACGGACATTAGCGCTCAGGGCGTCCAATTTGGCTACGCTCCTCTCACCCACGTCGTTGAGATTCCCGGGTTTTCGGGAACTAGGAAGATCAACGATCTGGGTATATATCCAGTACAGTATTACGCAGGGCCTGGAGGTCCCGCTGGATTGAAAGAGAGACTGACAGAGAGAGGCAAACGATGGGTCAGCTTAGCTGGTGGCGTGCATCACTTGGCCTACAAAGGTATTGCCTACCAGTGGAAGAAATCGAGCGGGGGTGCATGGCTGGACAAGTACAACGTGAGCAATATCATGTCCAATCTTATGTCTTACAAAGGACATAACTGACGTCTCTCTCTAAGGTTGATTCTAGGATCATGATCGATAGAAGTAAGCCCCTTTCTCGTTAGCGGACGGCGTGTATTTCATAATCTGTTCGTCAGAGACCTTCACGGAATCCATGCCCACATATGACAGGATATCATATGTATCGAAGACATTCTCCGGCGTCAATATTGACAGACATGCCATCCGCACTTCAATTACGACGAGCGCTGGTATCCCTGAGACGGAGAAGTTAGCGAAACTAGAGGAGCTTACAGATGATATCTTGATGCTTGCACCCGCAAGCCTGTTCGGCTTCAGTCTGTCCGATAAACTGTGGTGTAAGCTCTCGTACCATCTTGCGTGTTCGCTTCTCGGCATTCAACTAATGTCTTCCGTTTTGCTTCATCAAGTGGAGTTCACCCTAGACTTCATTGAGCCGTTTACATGGAACATAGAAGCATACGAGAATTTGGTCATCCCAACAGAACAGAAGAATGTTCTGACTACACTAGTAGAAGCGCATAGCTCAGTAGCATCGCAGAAGATAGACGACTTCATTTCAGGCAAAGGTCAAGGGCTAGTCATCAACTTGTATGGAAACCCTGGCACAGGTTCGTCGCCGTCATGCAGACCGCGCCTTCGACTAATCGGTGTTCGTGCGCCCTAGGCAAGAGTCTAACTGCCGAGGCTATGAGCGAACGTATGTCTATCATCGCGTTATTGTCTTTTCGACACTGACATTTCTTGTAAAAGATCTGCATAGTATTTATCACTGCCGTTGTTGTTGCGTATAACGACTAAGCTCTTGCATGCAGAACCCTTATATGTCGTGGGCGCCGGCGACCTTGGAACGAATGCGACCAAGGTTGATGGCAGCCTGGCTTCTATCCTGAAGATATCAGCCTCTTGGGGTGCAGTCGTGCTCATAGATGAGGCAGACGTGTTCTTAGAAGAGAGGGCTCTTCATCATATAGAGCGGAATGCCATGGTGGCCGTGTTTCTCCGTCATCTCGAGTATGTCTACCATGTTTACAGCAAATTCATCAATTCATCGCTCTCACCGTTCCTAGATACTTCCGTGGCATTCTTTTCCTCACAACAAACCGCGTCCGCGTGTTCGACGAGGCCTTCCAATCTCGCATACACGTCTCCCTTCGATACTACGACTTGAACTCAGACGCTAGACGGAAGATCTGGGTCGCGTTCCTCCGCAAAGTGCACGGAGACACGCCCGATGGCGGGCTCTCCAAAGAGGAGCTCAGGCAGTTAGGTGAGAAGAAGATCAATGGCAGGCAGATCAAGAACGTCGTCAAGACGGCCAGCGCTTTGGCCACAGGACGCCAGGAAACATTGAGTTTCAAGCACTTGTCACAAGTCCTGGATATGATGGACCAATTTGATGCGAGGTGAGTCACGGCACTGCTCCATGACGTGGTCAGCGTGTAACAAGCCATTTCTTCCAGTCAAAGCATGTATCAGTAACTGTAAGATATTCGAGCGGGAACCCTCGCTCCTAACATTTTGGTGGGGCGCCTCTGCTTACGCGGGTTGTATCAGTAGTGTATATTGGCATCTTGGCTGTATGATGAGAACGTAAAGAAGTGTACAATTTTATATTCTTGCAGTGACGTAGCGACGTAATGCGGGATGTGTGCCCATGATTTGTCGATATAGCTCGATCTGTCGTTTCTTCATTGAAGACAAATTGCAGATCTAACTCGCAGATTCGAGGAAATACGACCAATGCTCGTCGTGGTCTCTGCAAGCGATCTTCAGCATCGTTGAGGTATAGACAGACTTCAACGGAGTGGCAGCTGGTTCCAATCTGCCCGGCCGTTGACGTAAGAATGCATGAATATGACATCTATTTGTCCGACCAAACGTTAGGGAAGTGTGTTGTACGCGCTCTGAAATCATGACTCACCGACTAACTCGAATCAACGACTGGGCTCTGTCGACGACAGGCACGCTGTCAACCAACACCTGTCCCGATCAATGATACGTAGGAACCCATTTGATAAATGGCACAAATGTGCCTAATATCGGAGACACGACCTGCGGTAGTGTCATCCTGTTCAAGCTGGGTCGCTCACCTCATGGGCGAAGTGGAGATTCATGGAAGTATACAAGCATTTTTTTTTCATTCAAGCAACAGAGGTCAAGCGAATGTGAGGTACCCGGCTTCTAAGGCTACAGCAAGGGAATTTTGCGTATAGGAAAACTAGAAGGAATGCGTAACGGAAGCCCCCCATAGACCATTGAGCATAGGGTGAGGAAAGTGATGTAGCGAGAATCGCCTTCGCCTACAAAAGGTCTACGGATGCGTGTGATTCTTCGTCAGACACTGTACGAAGGTCCAGGGATGATCGAATTTCCAAGCCCAGCCTGCGTGGCAAGCAAACGCTGGTTCTACGACCTCGATCGCAGCGCGTCCTGAGTGGTCCTGATCTTGACAGGCGCAAGCACCTATGTCAGCCTCATGTTCCAGAAGCGGGACAGCGGAGGAATCTGGCGGATGGATTCGCCGAGAACTGCGCAAACTCGCCATGGATCACCCTGCTGTCTGTTGTGCATGAGCTGACGCCTGGTCTAGGTAGGTCGATCCATGACGTCGGCGGGGCTGACTTGAGGACGAGGATAGCTGAGGCCCGGCGTTGAGAGAGCAGGAAACCGGCCCGTCAAGGGATAGACAAATATTGACAAGACAACCTTGTGGAGAGCGAGGTTAGAAAGATATCTTAGCCTGACGCGTAGAAACTTGCCGTAGTAACGTATGTATGTTGGCGATTCAGACGCAGTCGCTTGGTTGTAGAAAGCTGACACGAAATGCCGAGCACACGTCGATAAAGCTTCAGTACGATAATTGCAGTGCGAATCTTAGCATCATGTCACAGGAGACATAAGCCAAGCGCTACAAATTCAGTCCCGCCGAGACCTGGATGCCGAGAGATTTCCCGGAGGCACCACATCAATATAGGCTCTCTTTAAAACGGGAATTCGCATGCATGAAACAGGCTAGAACAGATGTCACTGTGCACCAGTTGCGCTACGACAGCACACTGACAGTATAATCTAGGAAGCGAGGACGCCATATTGAACAGTATAAAACAGCAGAACCTACCTGAATTGAACCGGAGAAATAGGTTCCTGGACTCGAGCGGGAAATTTAAGCAATTGAACAGGAAGACTCCGGTCCTACGTGTGCAATTTATTAGATGGCAGCGTACCCAAAAGCACACACGAGAATAGCACCAAATACCTCGAGGAATGGCCAGTGCGAATCCATTTTACGTCGAGTACCTGGGTTGGGCTGCATGACTTTAGGGAGTGTTTGCGGGCTGGAACTGCGGGGCAAGAGGCTCGTTCTGGCACGATTCACGGCGACTGGTCTGGAGCGTCATAGCTTTGAAGCACAGATGAACGGTGGGATTATGATGCAGCGACAAAGAGCAAGGTACTCACTCCTTTGAGTAACCAGATAACTATCTTTCGTCTCTAGTCTTTGAATCTTTGGACATACCTTCTATCCTTCGCTGAGCTGGATGAGTTACCCGCGATCAAACGACAATCCGCACCGCTTCCGTAAACGGAATGTTAAGCGCCCATGTGAGTAACGGCGCGGCGTGCGCTACGGATGCCATAGTTGTCTCCACATTGACCAGATAAAATGCGCTATGATTTGTAGTAATCTGCGTAAAACTGCGGACAAGGTATTAATATGGTGTGAATGTTATTTTTTCTAGACAACCACCAGGACCTCTAAGGCCTTTCCACGCGGTGTCGGGGTACAAAGCGCTAAGTCCAGCGGGAGGTCTCGAAGTGGCCAGGACGGAACTGGGCTGGCCGTGCTGCAGTGTATCCACGACGATCGACTTTCCTGCTATGGTGAACGTCCTTTTCGCGTAACGAATCTAGCCCGTGTCGAGGAACCGCTGGCGCAGAACGGCCCAGCCGCGGACTGCCGCTGTCCACGACGCGACTCGTGTATTCTCAGCCCTCTGGAGTTATTGCACTGCCAGCGTAAGTCATCTAGCCTCTGTAGAAACCTAATGCTTACCTACATCCAGAATAGTAGGCGAGAGCAAGATGTTCGCGAGAGCCTGTACATATTTCGGGGTCATCGTTACTCGATGCGATCCAGGTCCACAAATAGCTAAAAAGTGTAAGTCGAATGATACAGAGAGGCATGCATATCAGGACGGCGCTGGTTTGACTGAAAGGAGTGGCGGTCCATCGGGACCCTGGACAGTATCCGTTGATTGATCTGGACTTACAGAACTCAGATGTGATCGAGGCTCGCAGTATTCCAGTGCGTAACAAGCCCTTAAAGCAGCGATGCTTTGCCATTCGTTTCAGCCCTGCATACATCACCCCGTAAAGCTGTTCTCTTGTGTTCATCAGTCACCACGCCCAGCCACATATTTTCCGAGACTCACTATTTGAATCCGCATCTCCGACGCCACACCGTTGACTTCTGGTCCATCTCTACACCATGACTTACTGGTCCCCATCTCCCACACCGTCGCGTGCATCCCTCTTCACTCAGTCACATATCCTGCGAACACTCAAGGTGCCGCAGCCGACTACCAGCGTGGTGAAGGCGCTTGTTGCCTTCTATCAGGAGGAGCAGTATTGGGTGCATCGGACAAGAACAGCCCTTAAGGCAGCCGTCGCAAGCTCCTTCGATACCCCCGACATTTTTCTCGCGTCACCGCCGTCAGATACAAGCCCTGACATCACACACCCATCCACGCCGCTGTCAGTTCCATCCCGTCCGCCGACATCCCTATCAGTATCATTCAGACATGACTCCGTTGACGACGTGTCAAACACCCCGATGTCCTTAGACGTCGAGCTCACGATGGACGGCGACACGGCCGCCCACGCGTCAAGCTGGGTACGCCGGCAGAACCGTATGCGCCTGAAAATGGATGGCGTCACGCCAAAGCACAAACATCGAAAACCGGCCCGCGCACCTCCGGTTCAGCCAAGCATCCGCATGCTTGAGATGTTCTCCGACCTCATGGATGCCCGTATGGAGAGTTGCCAGAGGGTATCAAGGCTCGTCGAGATGAGGCAGTACTATTACTTTTGAGACCGGGTTCGCAGCTAGGTTTTAGTCCTTGCCCCGCGGTACTCGCCTATGGTACGCCACCCTGTTATGAGGTTTGCCGTGAGCCGTACTGATGTTTTGCTCAGTCTGTGCAATGACAAGGGCCCCACGATGCATGATCGGGGCTGAGCGTTGTATAGGCGCGCTGCTCGATGGCATGGGGGAGAATGTGTATGCTCTCCCGATGTTGTCACTTCTGGCATGCCTACTGTCTGGCTTTTCAGGCTGGGACACGTATGCAAGCCTTAGAACATGCGAACAGGACAGAGTC
Organism: Phlebia brevispora; assembly: GCA_027627325.1. Lineage (NCBI taxonomy): Eukaryota > Fungi > Basidiomycota > Agaricomycetes > Polyporales > Meruliaceae > Phlebicolorata > Phlebicolorata brevispora. The sequence continues at coordinate 11,700 of JANHOG010000103.1, forward strand.
AGGTTCGCTGTCGCAATGGATAACCATATGTGCACTGTGCACCGTAGACTGTACCATATGACCGATGTATTTCTAGTGTTGTCCATAGGCTCTTCTCTTCTCTTCCTTTCTGGGATACTTCATTTTATATACCGCATTCGTGCAAAACCTTTTGTACATAATCCGCCATGATGCGCATGGTTTCCTTTGACGGGTGTCTGAAAGACTAAACAGTAAGAACACTGTCAGGGGATTTTTCAATGTAAGCGACTGACCCAGGTATCCAATAGAAATAGTGCGCGGGGTCATCGCACATCCCTTCCATAGTGCATCCGTGCTCATTGCAAAGTGTACACGATTCTGTGCTGGTATATCCGAACGCTCGGTAGCCTGGGTTGGGACCGAGCACGCCATCCCATATCTTGCCGATGTCCGCGAATGCCACTTTTACGGGGGCACTGATATTCTGCCCAAGAGAGAGTTGATACAGGCCTGAGAAGAGCGTCTGTCTGTAGGCTTCGCCAGCTGGTGTATGAACGCCGCGGCCGTAGGCATCTGCAAGCAGGAAAGAGCGGGCGGACGTGGGCTCAGCGGCCAGGAGCTGTATTTTCGCTAAAATGACCTCAGCCGCTGCTGAGAGGTGATCTCCGTCACCTGAACCACAATGTTAGCGTCGCAAATACGGTAAAAAAAAAATGCTAAGAAGAACGAACGCTTCGAAGCCTCGTAGTCGCTAGCAAGATCTAAGGTAAGTGAATTATCGAACCGAGGGACGGCATGACTCACTTTATCCCGAAGAAGATACTAAACAGCGTCGATTCGCTGTCTATTTCATTTGCTTGGCTCAAGAATGTGTTCACTAGAACCAGCGTAAATCATGTGTGGGCGCAATAGAAGTCGGACAACGCGAACCTTGCCCTACGAAATCTACTTTCCTCGGATTGCTGGGCCACAACGAGAGGTCGGTACAAGCCCCAGATTGCTGAAGTCATCATTAGGATCGCGGACCAGCCATTACGATGATGAACCAATACTTGCAGCATAATCCATCAAACGTGCGCCAACACCGTCCGCGACGTGTTCTATCCAGACTTTGCCATTAGTAGATCTACCACCAGCTCCAGGGTCCGGCGGATGCAAAATGGGAGGATCAAGCGGGGAGCCATCCTGTCTACCCCCGTCTGTGTACGAGTCCTACGTCCTTTCGGGTTTACACAGTGGATGTAATCAAAGACGTGAGAACGTACTCCAAAGGAGACAATGGTGTTGTATGTCCGAAGTTCCAGCCCCGCATTCACATCAGCGACCGTGCCTGATAGGTCCCCACAGTGCGGTGATACCGCGAGATGAATCCCTCCATTATCGTCCACAGGAAATTGAGATAAGGTGTGGGATCCTGCCCAGAAGGTGACTCCTAATGATAGAAGAATTGCGATTGCCCAGAGCAGCTTCGGGGGGAGCGGACGAGGGATCCGCGCGTCTGGTTCGAGGTCTTGTGCTTTCCAAGAAGTATACTGCATATCTTGCTGTCGCGAATGTTGAGACGTATGACGGTGAAGAGAGGTTGTAGCATATGTGTTAGAAGGTCAGAAGCACATGCAAAATACCCATGACTTAATGATATCAGTCACGGGATGTTCGATAGCCGTCATGCACGTCGTAGAGTGGAACGCGGCGGCACGGTCTTCATGAGCTTGACCGCGTCTAGTACGCAGGAGGTAAAATCACTCACATAAGTACTATCCTGTGCCGTCCAAGGCCGCATGCACCACTAGGAATGGACTTGTGTCGCCTGGCCTCTGTAAGTTGATACGTATCGTCTTCAAAGGGCTTAACACGATGTAAAATGGCGAATATTCCGCATGGAAAGATCTCCAATCGATACGGAAGGAATTTCACGCAGGATGCAATACACTGTGCGGGCCTTCTGGGAAAGGACCAAGGCGTCTGATGCGAGGCCGACGCTGCTCCAGACACGTTGGCAGACGATAAGCGAGATGCAATACTTGAATTTCGGCAAATAGGTGAATAGCTCTCGAGGAGATAGGTTACAGGGTTGGCTGACCCTCTTGCGATAACGACAGGTCTCAGATTCACGAGTAGGTGGTGGCAAGAACGAAACTCCTCTGAGGAAGACGCCTAACGAGAATTCGAGCCACGTGGAAGCCACGCGAAATCCCTGAAAGCGCCAACATCGCATCTCGTAACCTCTCGTTATCGACCTTGATTCGAACGGTCACTCATACAGATTTTGGGCTCTTATAAGAAGAATCGCGAGAGCTGAATCCTTGTTGTCGGGACGCGCATCAGTCAGAAGACAGCTCACATGCTTTGTGCACGCTTTGCTAGACCTTCTCAGTCGGACTCACTACTCAATGAGTCCTTCGACTTGAAAGAAGACCGGTCAGCTGGGGAACTACATGTGCTCCCGAGGTATGGTAGCGTACAGCAGCACCTCTTCAGAAATTGTTCAGGCAGGCGGGACCATCTTGGACCTGTCGTTCATGGTCTGGTATAAAGGTCAGCGAACACAGGACTTTCCTCCAAGCTTGTTCTTACAATGCTTCGGTTTTATTCGCACAGGACGCTACTCCGCATCGCTACCCTCTATGGCTTGTGTACCGTAGCTTCGGCTGCAGCTAGCCATAGCAAGACCAGTTCCCTAGTACCGAGCCCGGAGGGTACTTTCATATCGTCGTTTCCTCCCATTCCTCAAGCTACGGGTTCTGTGTCTTCTCCTGCCAGCATTGTAAACTTGTTCATCGGTACTACAAATGGCGGACACGTCTTTCCAGGTCTGTTTGACCCCTTTGCGCCACTTTGATCTCGGTGCTGACGCAACATACCAGGCGCTACTCTTCCTCATGGCATGGTCAAAGTAGGGATGGATACCGATTCTCCCGGAAATGTACGCCAAACGCATCCGTGTGTCTTTTGTATCTTCGATTGTGACTCCTACCGCGCCTGTTCAGCAAGCTGGATATGATGCTAATCCGGTATTCAACGTGACCGGGTTTTCGCAACTGCACGACGACGGAACGGGAGGTGTAAGTAGCGGAACTTCTTGCTTATACTCATTATTGATCGCTTGCTAGGGAGTTTCATTATCTCAGTTCAAAGTTTTTCCTTTCGCGTTCTGCGGAACGGACGACAAATTTGAAGAATGCCCGACTTCACTAGAAGGCCGCAGGGTGCTTAGGAAGGTCCTCACAGACGGTAACCAATGCTCTCTTAATTGGTTCGCTTCGACTAATTCACTTCTTTCAGGATCACCCGATGACTTTGCTCAACCCGGCTACTTCTCTTCTAACCTGGTATGCACAAGAATGCAGTTACCGCTACCACCAAGTGCTCACCATTACGTCATCTCAGTCCACTGGCGTGCGCGTAGAATTAACTGCGACTAGACGGACCGCATTACACAGGTTGATATCTGACTGTCTTGCGAATCATGCTTGCTTAGATAACGACCAGGTATACGTTTCCGGCTGGCACCGCAAACCCAAGGATAATGGTGGACATCACCAACGATGGCCAGCAGAGTAGCACGGAACCCGTCATGTTGCTAAATGCAACTACGGCGCGAGTGACAGGTATCGTCGTTGTGCCTCAATTGATTCCTATTCACTGACATTCGTCTCCTTACAGGAGCCGCGTCGTTCGCGGCTTCCTTTGGGCCTGGCCGGTATCGCGCTTTTACGTGCTTTGATTTTCAGGGTGACGGATTTGATCTGGTAAGTTGTGCTTGCTGCAGTGGCTTAGTGGTCTTGATGAGTTGTAGGGGCCTCCAGTCCAGAGTGGCGGATGGTTAGGAAACTCTGGGGTGCAGCAGACCACGAATTTTAACCAACTGTATTTTGGTAAGATAGCATTTTTGCATTGTTTTCTTCAGTCTTACTTATCCGTGCAACTTAGGCTTCCAAAGTGAACTAGGTGCCCTCCTCACGTTCAAGCCGCGATCATCCAAAGGTAAGATGTAGATTCAGTGACAAATGTCGGAGTATTCTCAATGAAATATGCAGAATCAACGTCAATCCTTGTGCGGGCAGGCGTTTCATTCATCTCTTCGGACCAGGCTTGTGCAAATGCGGAGTCAGAGATTCCCGACTTCGACTTCTCGTCCGTTCAGCAGACTGCTTTTGACACCTGGGACGAACTCCTCGGTCGTATCAAAGTCCAAACTCAAGGTGTTTCGAGTGAGATTGTTGCGTTGTTCTACAGCTCTTTCTACCGGATCCACATATCACCTGCTGACTGTAAGTGAATCGTATGATACCAGTTTCTGATTTGGGCCTGAGGTGCCATAACAGATACCGGAGAGAATCCTCTGTGGAACTCCACGGAGCCTTACTTTGACTCATTCTATTGTAACGTGAGCAAACATACCCTTGAAATGCGCAAGCTAACCCACACTTACAGTGGGATACGTTCCGTACGCTTTATTCGTTCATGGCTCTCCACGACCCAGTTACGTTCTCGCGCATTGTGAGGGGTATGATCAACATCCAGCAGCACGAAGGTTTGTCGATGCATGCGAATTGACGAGGAGGGTTGCTTATGTGTTTCCGAAGGGTGGCTTCCTGAATGTCGCGGCGCTACTGCGCAACAGTTCATACAGGGTGGCAGCAGTAAGTACATACATCAAACAGTATTTTCCACCTTGACTGACGGAATATATAGATGGAGATCCCATTCTGGGAGAGTTCTTCGTCAAGTCAGTGACTTACAGATCTGTGATTTGGGCCGGAGCTCACAGTCTTCCAGATATCACGAACAAGCAGCACTACACAACGTATCTTCCACCGATCTGTATAACGCTCTGCTTGCGGATGCCGAGCTGCAGCCACCCGATTGGGACTTACAGGGAAGACAGGTGAACATTTGGAAAAACCTAGGTGCGTATCCGCCTTAGAAGAGTAGGAGTTGGCCTTTTCATGATGCGAGCTTCTAGGTTATATACCAAGCGATGTATGGGAACCTAGCGGCACAAATACCAAGCAAGTCTCCAGAGCTTTGGAGGTGCGTCTGCAGACGAGCCTTGCTTGCATGCACTGAACATTGGCCGCAGTACGCATTTGGCGACTTCGCTATATCCCAAGTTGCAAAGATTCTGGGTCTTACGAATGACAGCGCTAAGGTACATCATTCAAGTCACGTACTACCTCCAGGGCGACTTAGATCTTTTTCAGTATGTTCAGCGCGCTGGTAACTTTGTCAATAACTGGAACCCGAACACCACCGTTCCAGGACGACCCGACATCAAAGGGATGATGCAGGTGCGAGCGGTGACTAGGCTATTGCCAATTTTCTCTGATGAAGCTCGCATTATAGCCGCGCTTCTTGAATGGGACGTTCAACTTCACGGATCCCAGACATTGCAGCGTAAATGACCCGCTGCACTCGACGTGCTTCCTGGATGCCGTCAACACCGATGGCTTCTACGAAAGCTCACCAATTGTGGTACGTGGCCCACCCAAGCGAAGTCGGATCAATCGTTAAGGCATATGTCGCAGTATTCCCAATTCGTACCTCAAGATACCGCGAAGCTCATAGAACTTCAGGGCGGCACGGAAGCCTTCGTTTCGCGATTGAACTTTATATTTAACCAGGTCTGCCCTTCCCCTCTTCTGTAGCTTTGTTACCCTGAAGGTATCATCGATACAGAGCTACTTCGACGAAACGGACGAACCCTCGCAGCAAATACCTTTTATGTATCATTATGCTAACAAGCCCGGCTTAAGCACACAGACATCTAGGCAGGTCATTGCTCAGTTCTTCAATACGTCCGTCAACGGCTTGCCCGGTAATGATGGTACGTGAATTACCGACATAGTACAGAGCGCGGTACTGATTCTGCATGCTATTTCAGACTCTGGTATGTCCTTACTGCAGAATGGATTGGGTTATCATCGTTTTAACACCCGCACCAACTAGGCGCCATGGGGAGTTATGTCGCTTTTTATCTGGCCGGTCTATACCCTGTCCCTGCCACACGGCAGCTGCTACTTTCGTCGCCCTGGTTCCCGCAAATCTCCTTCTTCAACCCAATCTTGAATACCACGACGACCATTAAGGCGAAGAACTTCAAAGAGAACCCCAGCGATGGCACCGGAGGGACCGTGTTTGTGAAGGTGCGCTTTTCTTCGATTGTAGTATGACTAACGTATTCATATTTCCCGCGACAGAGTGTCACAATAGACGGTAAACCGTGGGAATCAAACTGCTTCGTGGAGTGGGACGCATTCATTGCGGGCTCAACTATAGAGCTCGAGCTGACGGACGACATCAATGTGACCTGCGGGAACGTTCTACCACCGTCGTTGTCTACAGGAGGGTTTGATTAAGAATGGGAAGCAGTTAAGGCGGTCAACCTAGTGTGTGGGCTTGCTGTACATGATATTCATTGGAGGCATGTTGCCATAAATGTGTTGCGCAAGGTGCACATCGTGCGTAGCGAGATAACCGAGTCGGAGCGATATCGACTCTAACATAGCAGTAAATGCCTCGATATGCGCAGGTAGGTTCATTTAGGTGTCTGTGGTCGTACAGCAATGTGTTCATTGACATCACTAACTCTTGATCTTGGATATCCCCGAACCCGTTGTGCTTTTCCCTAGGAATCATCTGTAGTTTAGGCGTCGGACCGTGCCCCGAAAACACCCCTCTTCGCCCACTTTGAAAGTATGGTTTTTTTGGCAGTGTACCCTCAATTCGAAGTTTTACTCATGATGATGCTGTACAGGTATTTCAAGATTCGGGTATTGCTCAGTAGTCGAGGGGATAGTAAGGGTTCCCAGTTCATTCTAAATAGCGTGGCTTCATGTGATGACTCGCACTGTAGCCACACACCCTTCTATCGCAGCCAAGGATGTCAAGCAACATCCAGGACTTCAAGGATACCTGCCCTAAAGAAGAGTTGACGAAGGTGGACCCAGAGGAGCTGAGCGTTGATAATGAATTTGGCAGTCGAGAAGAACGCAGAAGACTGGAACGCAAACTGGTCAGGAAGCTGGACTTACGAATGGCGATTCTGGTCATCATATATATACTGAATTACGTGGGTTATTGTTGTTCTTTGTCGCTTCACGCGTAAACCGATGTAGTTTGACATTTCTAGGTCGATCGAAACAATGCTTCGTACGTCGTCATCCTCTCCTACCGCGCTTCGCAGACCAATGCACATTATCTAGTGCCGCCCGTTTGCGAGGATTCGAGGCTGATCTTCACCTTAAAGGCCAAGAATTCGCCACACTGCTCAGCATACTTTATGTGGGATACATACTAATGCAGATACCCTCGTGAGTCTCGATTGAAGTTAACCATATCGTCTACTAACTATGGGTTTTGGCAGAAATATGCTCTTGAACTTGATAGGTCGGCCATCTATCTACCTACCTTGCTGCATGATGATTTGGGGAATGATATCTTGCCTTACGGGTACAGCAAAAAAGTGCGCATGTCCATCTACAATAAATCATGCACGAGTCACATTGCCAATATACATAGCTTCGTCGGCGCTCTGTTAACGCGCTTCTTTCTCGGTTTTGTCGAAGCGGCCTTCTTCCCAGGCGCTTTATTTCTCCTTTCGAAATGGTATACTCGCCAGGAACTTGGAGTTCGCACTGCGCTACTCTTCTGTGGAAGTTTGATCAGCAACGCTTTTGGATCACTTATCGCGTCAGGGATTCTGGACACTATGCAAGGCAGGTTAGGGCATGCCGCATGGAGGTACGTTACTGATCAACCTCATCTGGGTCGTGCTGAGTCCTTTCAGATGGCTTTTCTACATTGAAGGCGCTCTCACCATCTTTATTGCATTTTGCTCGATTTTTGTGCTTCCAGACTTTCCTACCACATCATATAGATGGCTGTCAGCTGAAGAAGCCAGGTTAGCGGAGCTTCGGATGGCTGAAGACGCAGGTGTCGGAGACGAGAGTCAAACAGAGACAGGCGGTCGGATGCGTGGGTTCACAACGGCCGTCACCGATTGGAAGGTGTGGTGGCTTGCACTTTCCCTCACAAGCTTGGTTGTGTCACTATCGTTCAATGCGTACTTCCCTACACTCACTGCGACTCTCGGATACAACACGACCGTCACCTTGCTTCTGTGTGCACCGCCATGGGGGTTCGCCACCTTGGTCGCTTTCGCAGTCACGAGCCATTCCGACCGCACAGCAGAACGGTTTTACCACATAGCTATTCCTCTGTTTGTGGGGATCATTGGCTTCATTGTCGCGATCTCCACTATGAACGTGGCAGCCCGCTACGTGTCATTGTACGTTATCATCGTACAACCAAGGCTTTCTTAACACTCACTGCATTTTCAGATTCCTGATGGCTCAGTCAAATGCCGGCTTCATCACATTTCTTGCCTGGGTCAGTAACTCAATCCCACGTCCACCATCAAAACGCGCGGTCGCGATTGCATTTATCAATGCGTTCTCTCAGCTGGGCAATATTGCTGGATCATACGTATGGCCAACCGCATGGGGGCCGACCTACCGCAAATCCTACGCGATTTGTATTGCGACGAATGCCTGCTGTATTGCGATGTGTTATGTCTTCAAGCGACATTTACAGTCGCTGAACAAGAGACTGGCGAACGCTGAGGGCCAGGCACAAGCGCAAAAGGGCTTTAGATACCTTGTCTAGATAGGGTTCCGTCAGCGCGCCTCGTGCCCCGATGTTCGCATTTACATAGCTGGCTCGGTCTGTAATGTGCTGCCGACTTGTAAGCGCTCGAGCTCATTTGTTCCTCGCAAGCGCCCTACAACTTGTTTGCGCTTGTTAGGTTCAGAAGGAGAGCAGTTTCCTAATGGAGACCTGAAAATATACCGCCAAGTGGTGACGACAACTTCCTCATGCTACTTCACGCGTTTTCAGATGCTTCTTCTCGTATTGCAGTCGATAGGCTCGACAATGCAAAGGGAGAGCGCTCCGCTACGCCGCATTTGGACCGGGTGCAGTATTTCATCAGTCGGCTGATGGATACCGCATGGAGCAGTGAACTTTACCGAGTCGTGGCGTTGACGCTCTGATAGTGGGTTTGATATAGCAGTGACCTTGCACAATTATAACTGAAGACAGGAGATGTGGTATCCATACTCAAGCACGCAAGGCGTGCTTCTTCTGTCGTGTATACGTGCAATACAAGCATCAATGGCGTACCCCAGGCTCTGGCGCGTAATTCATAAAGCTTGTACGTCTTCTCGTATACCTCCTTCGAAGGCGACGTGACGCTTCCTGCTTTCAGTCAGTTTGTATACTGAACTGTCTTTCTCATGTCGCTCCCAGAGTTACCGGAGAAACACGCTTTGGGCCAGGGTACAGTCCCCTTTGCAGAACTTCCAGATGACAGTACAGAGAAGGGAGGAGATACCCAAAAGTATATCTTGGACCTAGAAGACGATGCGGACCTTCCAACGCCGCAAACTCTGACCGAAGAGGAGGAGAAAAGACTGTACCGCAAGATTGATTGGAGGCTTATGCCGATGTTGACTTTGATGTATCTATGTTCATTTTTAGACCGCGGTGAGCGCTCTCGAGCCTACTATCGCTCCCATTTATGTTTACACAGACCCGCGATTGCATCTAGGGAACATTGGTGAGAGGGACATCTTCTTATACTGCTTGCACTTATACCCTCTTCAGGAAACGCGAAGCTTCAAGGATTGACAACGCAGCTTCACCTCACAGGAAATAAATACAACGTCGCCTTGGTATGACATCTGTTGTTGATGCGTTTGTCTCGTGCACTCATATGTTGCAAGGCGATGTACTTCATTGTAAGTCAATATATGAATGCCATTATCGATGCATTGATCAGTCGACCAGCCTTACTGTCTTGTCGAATGTCCCGCCAGGTACGTGGGAGTAGGACAATCTTCATTCTCATGTTAATCGTATTTTAGTCTGGTGACGAAGAAATTTCGCCCTTCGAGGTATGGGCGCAGTTCAGCAACGTCTTTCAATAATCTAATGTCAATTCCATAGATGGCTACCGGGGATCACGGTATGTCGCTTCCTCAAAATATCGCCCCTGCTCTGAACGGGCTTGATTTCAAGATCGCCTGGGGTGTTATCATGTGAGTGGTGATTGGGTCCGCGATTCACTACATGCTCAACACGCGGCGATCAGGTCTCTTATGGGCATAGTCAAAACGTATATTCCCCATCCTGTACTTCGATGACTTGCTAAATCTGAGAATTTCGCACAGGTATCCTCAGCTCGTTGGCGTACGGGTAGCCTTAGGCGCAGCAGAGGCTGGACTCTTCCCAGGTGTAGCATGGTAGTAAGTGATATTCCATTCATGCATGCTCGCAATATTCATCTCCACGAACACGGACTCGCCAGCTTGTCAATGTGGTATCCCAGGCACATGCTTCAGTTCCGGATCGGTATGTTCTGGGGTGGCGCGACAATTGCAGGTGCGTTCGAATCTGTTGTATGGTTTGATACTGTTGTATGCTCAACTACGTGTGCGCTGAAAGGGGCCTTCTCTGGCATTCTGGCTTACGGTATCTCGTTCATGAGCGGGACCTCAGGACGTCTGGGTTGGTCTTGGATATTTGTAAGTGTTCAGTTGTGTGATGGTTGATAATGCACTGACGCTGCGAAGATAATTGAAGGCTCATTCACCGTCGCTGTCGGGCTTGTATCTATATTCGGTGAGCGAAACCTTTGCCATGAATATTGCCAGCTAAAAATATTTTGTTAGTCCTTATCGATTCCCCTTCGACTGCGAAGTTCCTCACCCCTCAAGAACGTGTGTATATCTTGTGGAGGAAGAGTAGGCACCGGGTTCATCATGTTGATTCTGCGCACTGATAATCAATTGAAGAATACGATAACTCCCTCGTGGGGGAAGAGGAGGCTTTCGCATTTCGACACGTCTGGGCTGCAATCTCCGACTGGCAGGTAAACATTTCATTGGTACCTTCATGTTTCAATACCTGTACTAAGTACTGTAGACATGGATGCATGTCCTCATTTACATGTCTATTATCGGACCTCGTGAGTACATTTGAAAAAGTCCCCCAATACGTTGCTCACACCCCGACTCATAGTATACGGGATATCATTTTTCCTCCCGTAAGTATGTTTCTGGCAATTGTCCACTGAAATAGATGACCTGACATGAAGTGTGGCATCCCTAGATCTATCATCAACGGGTACGGATGAAGTCTTCAAAATACGTAGAACGTGCTCATCGCTTTCCACAGCTTCGGATTTAGCCCTGCGAATAGCCAGTTACTCACTGTGCCTCCTTACGTATTTGCTAGTACGTCCATCATATTTTTCACGATGCACTGATCTCACGCCTTGCTTTCTGTTGTAGCCATTGTGACGATCACGCTCGCAGTCCTCTCCGACTATGTTCAGAAACGTGCCCCTTTCGTCTTCGCTGGGCACCTCATGTGCCTTATTGGCTTCAGTATCCAGATATCTGATGCATCGTTCGGAGTCAAGTACTTCGGAACTTTCTTTTGTGTCGCTGGTTCATATGCAGCTTTCCCCGGGGTTATAACATGGTAAGTCGCAAACTCCTGACCAAAATTGCAGGTGATATACGTATCTGTGTCCACTTAGGTTAGCAAATAACGTGGCAGGCCAGTACAAGCGCGGCGCCGCCATCGCCCTGCATATCGGCTTCGGCAACTTCGCTGGATGTGAGTCCATTCCCGCTCAATCTAGTCCTGTCCCTGATGGTGCTCGCTGTAGCCATTGCTTCAGTGCTATATCGTAGTCAGGACGCCCCAAGATATATTCTCGGAGGTGAGTATTAATTGTAAGCCGCTTTCCCAGCGGAAGCTTAGTCGAATTTGTGGCAGATGGCTTGGAACTTATGTTCATCGGCATCGGAATCGTCAGTTTGACCCTTGTCCTCATTATTTACATGCGCATCAACGCAAGACGAGATGTAGTGGAGGCAGAAAGGGCAGAGAAAGGAATTAAGTACTCAGCAAAGGAGCTGAGAAGGCTTGGAGACAGGGCACCTGACTTCAGATACACATTATGACGAATGTCGGGTCTTTTTGATGTACGTCTCCGCAATCCTGTATTATCTTGAGGCTACCGACATTCTAGTTTACGTAGACACGTAGCCAGAGTTGGCAGCTCATTTTCTAGGTTTTGTCGAATCCGATACCATCTCGTCCACATGACAGTGTTCTCACATGTGACTTGAAACTCTACACTCTTCTTCGTCCATAACTGGTAGTCAGAATGCGAGAGGGTCGTATTTTGCTCATTATCGTGCATGATAAGATCTATCTGCTTGTATACTCCTGCCAGCTTGGTATTCCATGAACGCGCCGACGACTGAGGAGGTTCGAGCGATCGCTCGTAAAGCCATAAGCATCTTCGATAGGTGTGGCTTCAGCTGCTGTCTAGTGGGTGGCGCAGCTTGTGGTCTCTACGGCGTTGACAGAACCCCGAATGTATGTATTGTGTATCGGATTTCCATGCTTTCCCAGAACCCATCCCGTATGCAGGACGTAGACTTGGTTGTCCAGGCCAATGCACATGGTCAGGAATACCTAAAGCAATTACTTTGCATCCATGACAGCGCGACATTCTACCTCCGCTCCTCAAAGAACCCTGCTGCGACGTACAGGGTGCTGTTCGCATATCTGTCTCCCTCGACTTCCCGCTACTCCAGATATAGGAGATCGTGCAAAGTGGATGTTCTGCAGCCGGGTATCATGAACATCCCGTCAGTCAGCAAGCAGCGGATCGTACATATCAACGCGCTGCCTGTGATGCCATTCATTCCTCTGCTTATGCTCAAACTGCAGGCCTGGGAGGATCATTCTCGATCATGGCGCGCGGATTTCCAGAGCAAGAAATACGTAGATGTCCGCGACATAGAAAAGCTGTTGAAAATCGCAGTCGAACGAAAGGAGAATGTACGAAAGGATGCCGCATGGCTCCCAGAGAGCTTCGTAAAGGCTGGAAGAGAGAGGCTGTCACGTTTCCTTGAGGCAGGACACCGAGAGACGAAGTCAGCATGGAGGAGGATTGGGTTCGATGTCGATACTCTTTGACTGATGTCCTACTACGGCCGCAAGCATGTAGATGCATGAACAATAAACGCGGTAGTATAATCCCATTGGTGTTCTAGATAGAATCTTTTGTCTCTCTATCGCTTGCGGAAGACAGGGTTTGAAAGACAAACCGTAACTCGTAATTTGGCGTGTTCTAGAGTCCATCCTACTTCGAAATGAGGAGGTAAACGGGCCTACCAGGATCTCCTCTACCAGCGACTCAAAGATCCTAAGAAGGAATCATATTATTAGACCACCACGCCGCATTTCGGTGTGGTGGGGTCGCAGTATAGCATAAATGGTTCTGTTTGCACATCCAAAGCCTGCGTATTTCTGTCTTAAAAGTGCGTGCCCTTCTTCTTCAGCTCATTACGAAGGAGGCAAGAGGCCTTTTTAACCCCAGAACTAGTCGTTGAAAGGTTTCGCGGATGTACATCGTGAAGCAGAATATTGGGAAAGGCGAAAGGACTCCCCCAGCCGGTAACTGTTCGGGTGGAAAATGCGGCGAATTGGAGACAATAAGATAAACAATACCCTGAGGCCGATTGCGATGAGGACCATGGCAGAGACGTCAGCAAAACTCTGAGACCTCAGACGAACATGAATATAAGGGTCGGGTAAACATAAACACCCAGCTCTCGGCATTTGCCGTAGGCGTTCAGCGCTGGGCGCTATTATGACAAGCGTGAACGCGTCGGAGGCCCTGCTGTGACCATACACCCTTCACCGTGCATCGCATGATTCATACCACTCTTTATCGGTTCTAAGCATATCGTCAATGAGATGCACTCACCAAGCATATCCGAAGGCTCTTTTATAATCGTGGATCCAGAGCAAAGTCTCACACTCGCAGACGGCGCAGCGAAAGCAACGCTAGCTAGAGCAGATGCAACAGTCAGTATTTTCTCTTATGGCACCCAAATTCATCTAAAATTGACGTGTATGTAGCAATATAAACCAGAGAGTACGCCTGTGTTACTCCCAGAAGAGTCCTTCGCGCACGACTGGTCATCTAGAGGCACCGGAGGGCAACTAAGCATTCACGGTCGACATTTCATAGATGGGCACGGTAGAGTGTGCAACCTACGCGGTGTAAACGTGTCTGGTAGCTGCAAGATGTACGTTCTGTCTTACGCTGATTGCGGGTGCTCTCCCTGACCTGCATTGCAGACCAGTGAACGATGATCACGACGCGTTTCCAGCCAATCCCGAAGGAGTAACCTTCGTTGGCCGGCCGTTTCCCTTAGAGCAAGCGCATGAACACTTCTCTCGTTTGCGCAGATGGGGTTTCACTTTCAGTAGGTATAAGCCTTTACTCTAGCAAATGCGTGATCTTGACTGTTGTCGTCAGTTCGGTTCCTAGTGACATGGGAAGCAGTGGAACACGCCGGCCCGTATGTCCCTAAGTTTCTATCTACTAGTGTCAATAAGTTCATACTCAATCTGGCTTATTGCAGAGGGGTTTACGACACGTCATATCTACAGTATCTGCGCGCTCTGCTTTCACTTCTCCCACAATATGGCATGACGGCGTTTGTTTCCCTCCATCAGGATGTCTGGTCGCGGTACTGTGGTGGGTCGGGTGCACCGGCGTGGACATTAACTGCAACTGGGTTTGATCTTGATGCCCTGGAGGAATCTGGTGCTGCATGGCTCAAGGGTGTCAAGGGTGGCGGACATGCCGAAGAGGAACGCGGATTGTGGCCTTGTGGCTACCAGAAGCTTGCAGCAGCGACTATGTCGTGAGTACCCACGTTATTGACATCTGGAGTCTCGGTATTCGCACCGCGACGGCGACTGATACAGCTTGCTTGCTCTGTGCAGCACGTGTTTCTGGGCGGGCGATACATTTACACCAAAACTCCGCATGAAGAATCCTAGAGGAGAAGAAGTCTCCATTCAGGCATTCCTGCAGGAAACATTCCTAGACATGTGGGAAGCTATTGCACGTGCAGTAGGCGATCTAGACGGCGTCCTCGGCTTTGAGGTGAGTAGGTCTCGATGCACTGCATGTGTTGTGCGCTGGAACTGGCGCACAGAAAATAAAATCGTAGTGACGTTGAGCCATAGATCATGAACGAGCCTCATAGAGGATACATAGACCTCCAATCTATGCATGCTTTTGACTACAATACAGATTTGCATCTCGGACATGTTCGTGAGTGGCTGTTGTCTACGCTGTCGCTTGAGGTGCGTTAGGTCTCACCAATGCCCCTGCCTGGCATTTCTCTAGCGACACCATTCCAATCGTTCATGCTCG
>JANHOG010000104.1:0-26921 GCA_027627325.1 Phlebia brevispora
GCCGGAACAGGGAGAGATTGAGGACACGACGGTTGCAGTTGGGCAGCGAGCCACGGAGATCGCGGGCGAGGCAAAGGCAACGGTGCAGGAAGGTGTGAGAAAGGTGAAGAGTTTCGGCGATTCTGTGAAGGCGAAGACTCAGGAGGAGAGGGCGCGACCTGGGTGGGAGAGTCCCGCGTTTGAGGTTTCCGCGTAAGCTGGTATGACGAATCGAATGACTCTTGTACTGGTAGCGTTCCGAGTACTTCTCAATTGCCATCTATTCGTTGTATCATTCGTAGTTTGATCTGAGTCAATGAAAGTAGTGATAAAGGGTCCGATATGATATCCGGAATGTCTATCACCTCTGATCGCAATTATACCAGGTACCAGTAAAGTCTTACTATGATGGCTGGAATGTATTCGGTTTCTGACGAAGGCGTACACGTATGATACTGTTGTCACAGAAGTATACCTTCATCTTTCTTTCAATTTATGTTATGTTGACTCCCGCGAATCCATGCCGTATCGATCAAGCCACTGCGAAGGCTTATAGTATTGTGGGACTCCATCATTCATTAGTGCACAGTTGTTGCATTTCATTGAGTGCTTTCGATGGGTATAAATATGCTGTAAACTATGTGAGATTTTCTGCTCTGCACGTAACCCGCTGGTGGGAAATCGCTCTAAGACCCCCATTAGTGGCTTCGTTCACTGTGCCAGGGCATAGTCAGGTGAGAGGGATGCATGACATTGGATATGGCTCCTCACATTGTCACCATAATAGTCCGTAAACTACTTATCTCGCCCTGAAGGCGAAGATGTCACAGAGCATCTCGAGCAACGCACCTGCAATCCGGCGAGATTTTGGCCGTCCGGGAGGCCGCTCTCACAATGGCGAAATCATAGTTATCTGTCTGACTGTCGCACTTGGAATTGTCGTGCTCCTGATCGCCATTGTAGTCTGGGTCTGGCTACGCAGAACACACCGTACGGCCGGCTCTGCCACTGCAAGTGAGTCTCCTCTACCTGCGCGAAATCCCTAAACTTCGTATTGAGCTTACTCCAGATACACATACCTCCGCTCCCGTACAGCTCAAATCGGCGCGAAGTACGCGGCGTGCAGGAGACGAGGAACATGGAGACGTACAGGCAGATGGTGTTAGCCGTGGGGCGAGTATGATGAGTGGTCGTGCAACTGTGGGAGAGACGGAGATGATAGACATCGTCGCCGCCGCTGCATCACCTCAGCCGCCGTCCTCACATGCCCAAGAGAAACCAGAGCACCCGAGCATAGGGATGCGAACATCCGGCGAGCCTTATGTGTACGGTCATGCGCCCATACCGCAGACGGCCGGACAAACAGCTAGTGGGCAGGGAATGAACAACGGGTTGCGATTGCAGAGCAGCCCAGAGAGGCTAAGGAGCCGCTCACCTTTCGCGTTTTCAGTGTCTTCAACCGAATCCTTTGCGACACTACCACCTCCATACAATGATGTTCGGGATTGAGTCATGGTTTGTTTTTCCGCTGTTTCTTTGCACATTCGGACAAATTAGTAAAGCATCTCCTGTATCAATGCAAATACTACACACCATCCTCTGGTCGGGTCCTTAGTTAGTGATGGACAACGCGACTTGCTGGAAGCAAATCTCGGAGGGGGCGCGAAAAGAAGATTCTACAGTGAAATCAATGAGTATTTCTGTATTCTGACCGTTCTCATTGCTGTTCTCCTATCAAACACTCTGTGATCACCGCGGCGCTGGGTTGGGTTCCTAAGCCGATTCTGTGGGTGCGGTGTTTCCAAGCACGGCTACATCAGTCTTCGATCATATTAAGCAGATAGAACCGACCCTTCAGCCAATAGCACAATTTGAGCAGCATGCAATGCGCATGCACCGGTGTTCGCCATCTACATCTATCTTTGCCCGTGATGCAGGTGCGTACAGGCAATGTACGTGCAAACATGTTCATGACGACCGTGGGCAACGACGCCGATGGACACAATATCCACTGTCAATAGGATATCAACTGCGCACAGCCTGGTCATCGTCGGAATTCTGGTCACGGCGGAGAGTCGCTCATCAAAATGACTGCGAGTGCCATGTGTGACGTTCAAGGCTTACACTGCGGGTTGTGCCCCAGCTGCCTTCGTGGGCCCTTCGACAATGTGTTTGGCGCATACGCACCGACATGGTCACTAACGTATAGCCCTTCCCCCCCGTGGAATATGCTTCCGTGTCCTTGACTTCAAGAGGCAATCTTTCGGCAGTGCGAGCTGAAGGGACGATCGATGACCACGACGGCGAACGACAGCCGACGCGAGTGGCGATACCACCGGCTTCTCGACACGTGGTACTTACTAAATTGAGGTTATGTTCCCGGATCCGGAGCTAATGCGACTTCTGAAATCAACAGGCGTAAACAGATTCGGCGTTTTCACCGCGCAACACATCTGTTGCATGACTGTTGGACTGATCAGACATCTTGGATTGTGCAGTCCGTCTACGTGGAGCGCGTAGCACTGACATCCAATTCTCCTTTGAGGACAGGTAAGATACAGGATGTTGGTGTAGTAGCTCGGAAGCCTCACCTAATAAAGTTACGGAACGTGAGTTTGTTTCATAGATTCGGGTACGGCCTAAAGCAAGGACGACATTCTTGCAAAGTGTATCTCATTTTTCATAAGCAGGCAAATAGGAAGGAACTGTACCAATTTCGACTCGATCGAGCATGTAAGCACATGGAGTCCATGCTACATTCTCTTTGGTGGATCAAGATGTGGTGCGCATCGGCGCGTTTGCGGCATTTATGCAGCCTATACTACTTAATGCCTCTAGAATCGGTTTTTATGGACAACCGATGTGCTGTACGCGTAACGACGACTCGCGACAAACAGCGAGGCTATCAATCAGCATAGCTTCTAATCATCGTTCGCGCTACCCCACTTGAAGCCTGGTTACGATGCAGTTCGGTCACAGCTCTATATATGCAAATTTAAGCCAATCGCATGAATACCGAACAGAGCCGCCCCTCCGGTGAACTCCCCAGCGGGCAGAACATGACAACAACTGAGGATCCAAGGTACGTCCCGAGCTTGACATATTCAACAGTTGTTCGCTCATTACTTGAATGAATCGACGTGAATAGCAGCTCTTCACCCGACCCGATGCTTATGTATTCTATCGTGTCTACTTCTCAACGTATGGCCCCCGGAATTGCAATAGATTTAGACTTTACTAACTTCGCTGCAGCTTTTGGTGTTACACAGACACAAACCATCTCTCAGTCGTGTCCGCAAGACGTCGCAAAACCACAAGTGACAAACTCGTCTCCTATAGTAGGCCCCCCATGTTCTCCGTCCACTCCTGGAATCAATACGCCTACCCCATTTGTATCGCACGTTGTGGAATTGTCAGCTGCAGCTCAATCGGATAACGAGGGTAGCGCTGCAAGTTATTCGATTACCGTTGGCGATGCTGCTAGCGCTGCAACGATCCTCCTAGCGCTTTTGGTTGCTTTGATCGTCCTCTATTGGAAGTGGCATCGGCAGGGCTCACTTCCCGCCTGTGACTGCGACGAGGCACAGGAAGGGAGTGACTGCATCCCGAATAGGCGGGAGAGTGATGCAGAGGAAGCTATGGTCGCAAGTTGCAACGACCTGGTACGAGACGTCGACGCCGGAGAAGCAAGACCTCCAGAGACGAGGACTGAAGAAGACGATGTAAGAGGAGAGGAGGGCGCTCACATCCGGAATATTACAAGCAGCCCCGCTGCAGCGGCGGGCGCGCCTCATACCCGGGACGCAGTGGGAACGGTCGCGCTAACCCACACTTCAGGCACGGAGGAGAAACGAAGGGAGTACGGATGGGGAACAGGAGACAACAGGCAGAGATGAACCTGTGTCTGTGACACAAGGCCGCGAAGAGTCAATAAATACATGGGCCGAAGGGAGGGGCGTACGCCAGTTCCACAGACAGGGAGGGCGCGGTCGTCGTCACCGCGCGATGGACGGCGGGGTACGTTTGGCAGGCGGACCAGTAGAACTCAGCAGCTCCGGAATTACAGCTGGCTCTGATTATCCACTGGCTCCCATGGAACGTTCACAGTCGGCTGGAACGACATCTTCCTCTTCTTCTGGATTTCCAATGTCTTCGCGGACGTCCCTGTCGACACTTCCACCACGATACCGGTCGCAATATTGAACTACCCTGTAAGCCCCGTTTCCAGTGGAAGTCGGAGCATCCCTCCTTGAGAAGATCAAATACCAACCGTATTCGAGATTGAAGCTCTTCCCACCGATCTCAGACTTGCCGCAGTAAGCGGTGGGCATCGAGCGTCAGAATGCCAGGTTCGGAAGCTTGGTAGGAGGCTGTGAAAATTGGTATCGCAGACTTATCGTAAACATGAGACTGTACCAATGATTGGGATAACCGTTTCCTATCCCTGCATGTTGTACCTCCAGTCAGAGATAAGCGTTTTCAAAAATAATATTCTTGTACAAGCAGGCAGGCTGGTCAGCAGTATATAGTAAGTGGAAAGAAACCGGCCTTAAGAAAGTGCTATAGACGTCTGCTAGGCTAGCAAAGAGTATCAGGGCCACCAGACTCACTTACTTCGCGTACCGGTTCTCTGTTGCCACAAAGGCATTAAATCGGCGGAATGTAGACTCGCCCCATCAGGCACCATCTGTCTAAAGGCCAGTACCATTTGGAAGTAGAACGGAGAGAGAAGAAGATCAAATTCAGCGCGAATGGCCAAATAAATACCATCGAATAGCTCACCGCTGTTTTAGCTCCCGAATTCACAAACTTCTGCACACGTACTACTGATAGCTGGGCAATCTGACGAATGCCCATTCGACGGCAAGAGCAGATGACTAGCGGGAAGGCTGGCCCAGAGTCCCATGCAAGATCTGAAACGTCTTCTAATCCTCCGTACGTCCTATTCGATGCATATGGCCTGCGAATAAGGCACATAAGAAAGTAGTCGAGACCTAGAGCTTCAGCGTCCGGACATCTAGAGACCAAGTCGACGAATGAAATGAAGGGGCGCACAATGCGCGCTTAGAAGGAGACGCGCGAGTAGTATTCGGGGTCCCTCCCGAAGAGAGCATGTCCGACAACGGACCGCTAAGACCGCTAATTCTGCTTGTTTCCCACCATCACGGAGTGCTCGGTCGGTCTCAAAGAGTCCAATGCACTGAATCTATCGCCCCAGCTAGTTCTATCATTTTTGCAATACCATATGAGCTGCTGCAGAGAACACTCGGTTCGCGGTTCGCGTCAATTGACCAAAGAGCTTGGGATCCCAGTAACGCCTCGGCCTTCATAGCGTCTGGAGCAGTCGCTGCAGCATGTCGACTTGCATACTTGCATCTATCTGTCATTCGTTCTGCTCCCGGTTCTTTCATGCTTATTGACAGCATCTGGCCTCTGGAAATCCCGAGCCCTTGACAGTCGCAGCTCTGGCTTTCATTCGAGTTATCGATTCTATTTGGCGTCTCGGGCCGCTTGACGGGTTAAAGCTCCCGCTATTGGATCGTCGTCACTCCGAGTCGCAGTTCATGGTGCTGTTCTGTACGCACGTCCCTTTACTCCACATTCGCATGGCCCCGCAGGAGCACTGCCTGGTGCAGAGCTTCCATACAATATAGTGTTGCCACATTCGGGTTCACACGCTTTCCGAGTCCGCTGTCGCAGGTCTCATTCTCCGTTGTTCAATAATCATCGGGCTCGGCATACGCGTAGTAGAAGCAGATGCAGACAATACTTCTTTCATATTTCCATGCATGCGTCGGAACGTCGCTCCAGCCTTGCTGAAATGAGCGTGCATCAGCACGTTCCAGTCCGCTGATGTCACTGCTCATATTCTCTGGCACCGCTTATTCGGGCATGGGGCCCTTGCGGTAAACCTATATATTAGGTCAGTGTGTCTTCGCATACCTCAGTCTGCAGCTTGTTTACGACCAACAATATCCCTCTTTTCACCTCAGCCATGCTGTATCAGCCGTTAATCGTTGCACTCTCCTGGCTATCCACTGCGCTCGCCGCAGCCACCTTCTACCATAGGACAGACTCAGAGATCGACGTCTCGGGCCCATTCGTCACGGGCATCAATTGCCCAACATACTTCAACTGGACCGGTGGCGAGCCACCTTACACCCTCACGTTCTCCAACATCGACACGCCGGGACGCACCGTCCCTGTTGAAAGCTACACCGATATTGCAAGCACCGACTTCACCTGGATCCCCCACAACAACGACACAGGTCAAGAGCTCCTCGTGACGGTCAGCGATGACCAAGGCGACGAGGGTAGCTTTGGCTGGATCGTTGTCTCCACGCAAGAAACGTGTTGAGAGGATGTAGTGGAGAGCAGATGACCATGACCTGCATAGGTGAGAGCAGACGCTGTCGACTTGAAGGAGCTCTTGCTTACTTAGACCTTGTGACAAGGGCTGAGGGCGCGGTATTCCGAATCGAAAAACCTCGTGACGATGGAAGTGGATTCGCTCGGATTGTATTGGACAATGGTTACATGGACGTTGGCTAGACGTGTGTAAATGGACTACAAGCATTTTCGCCCCCTTGGTGTATCATACCCTCTGATTTCTCTTCTAATTCGACGTTCAATCTTTGTGTCTCGACAGATCATATCGATACCGTGAGCCCGTCGATGCACATCGATTTGTATGGACCATAATCGATTTCCCTTCGGAACTTCATTGGGTTTGGGACTTCGTTTCGGATTCTTGCATGATATGCTGTTTTCTTAAGACTGTACCAATCTTACCGTGAAGAGACTATGCACAGGAGTACGGGATAAGACTTGCACGACTTCAGCTTCAAGGAACACAAAGAGCATGCTCGTTCGACCCTTTGTTATTCGTAAAATATCACATGTCGCAAAACAATGTGATCTCAGCAAGCGGGTGATCAAATAAATGGACTTAATCACGCTTGTATAGTCCCAATCATGGGTCCACATTTGTAGGAATTGCAACCAGATTAACGTTTTCGCCTTTTTCTGCTTGGCGACGGGACACTGCCGGTGCCTGACTGCAGCAGTGATATCGATTTCGTGGGCTGCAAGTAGTAAGTGAAGATGCATAGGGCTATATTCTGCATGCATTAACGCTATAAGAGAAGAGAGTTCTAAAAAAGACTCTAGAAGAGATTATAAAGAGTTCCAGACGAGAAGGAGAGATATGATCTACTGTTAGATATAAAGTCCCTAAAGGTTGCCGATGAAAATGACAGCCTGTCTATGTGGACGAGGATACTGAGCGCAAATGATGCAGCAGGCCAGTCTGGACAGCCCTCGCAGCATCCTGACAGTCGGCCCACCGCACACCGTAGATGGGGTGTGGAGCGGTGGCCACAATTTTCTCAAACAGCGAACAGGCAGACTGCAACTATACGCGTATTGACTGTCAGCGCACGTAGACACGAGCGAAAATGAGAACAGAACTTACGTCTTCTCTACTGATATGGCCGGGCAAATATGGGCGGGCCTCATGTTTCGGCACATATACCATTCCTTGGAACTTCGCAAAGTCCTGGATATCGGCGAGGAGCGTGGAGACGTTGTCCTGGTATATGTGCGCCATGGACATGAAGAAGGGGTCCTGTGCAATGCCAGGATTGGTCTCGGTACGCAACATCTCCAGAGCACGCCGGATAGCGCACAGGTTCGTGCGGAGAAGGGAGAGACAAAGTGTGAATACACAGACTGCGGCAAGGTCTTTATAATCATCCAAATAACAATTTTGCAGTTTACTTACTGGCATAGGATCTCTCATCACAACGTTTGACCCGCTCATCCGCACACCACATCCAGTCCTCCTTCTCAGGCGCATACTGATCCTGCCTCCGTTCCACCTCATAACGCAGCGCAACGATCTCCTGGCGCACATGCATCAACGTTTCGCGCGACCGGCGCATGGTCTCCATTCCGTATGTCTGCGGCGCAGCGAGGACCGTCTCGGCGCATCCGACGACTTGGTATATTCGCAAGAGCGGGGAGGCCGTCGCTGCATCCAGGGTGCGCTTGTAGAAGGGCGAAAGGGTCATGAGGTGTGGATTGGAGTATGCAAGACGTGTCGGTTGGATACGAGTTGTCCATGGGTTCGCTGCAAGGCTGTAAAAGGCAGCATTTAGATGAAGAAACAAAATTCGCCGGAGGAAGCGTACATACCGTGGCAAGTCGGGCGATACGACGAGTCCGACTCCCAACACGTGGGATAAGACCTTGAGCGTTATGCTCCGGAGTTGGTATGAGGAAGGTAAAAGTGGACGTAGAGGGTTGGGCGCGTGCAATGCTGGGTCGTGCTTTTCGAGTTCCTGTCTCAAAGCATCTAATTCGGTCGCATTGATCGGTTGGGAGACGGTTAAACTCGTATGGGGTATACTAAGCGGGCCAGCAATCAGGTCGTCCAGATACTCTGTCGTCGCGAACGACACGACCTTGTAGAGCAGCTCGGGAGGGAGAGACGTGCGAGCCATGCCGTAAGTGGGTCGAGTCGGACGTCAAAAGAGACAGAAGACTTAGAATGCCCGTGTTCTACCATTTTGCGGTCGACCCGCCGCGTTATATGTCTTGTAGCGCATTGTCCGTTCATCGCCTAGACACGTCGAAAAGCGAGACTCGAATTTCGTCTAGTGACTCGAGATTAGAACAGGCCGCCTAAGTAACACCGAGGCGTGAAAATCACTGAGGAAAAGATGCTACCTGAGTTTGATGCAAGCTTCGCCCCGCCTCTGTCTATGCCTTCAACAGTCTGGACAGGGTCGCGGAATACACCTTGCTGTCGTCAACAAAAGCTAGCGACTGCCTTGCGTCGGCGACGACCTTGGCCACGAAAATCCCTCGGAAAAACATACGCTTGGATTCTGGACTCGTCCACGTGGCTGCGGATCACGTGTTCAGCGAATCCGCGGATCGCGCGCTCGGAGTTCCCGGACCGCGACTTTTCCTTTGCCACTCTTCTGCGAAGCATGCAGCGTCCGTTGCTTAAAGACGTGCAGGACATACGGTCCCTTCGGTTCTCCTTCGCATCGTGCGATATTTGGATGTCTCATCGGCAAAGTGTGGGGAAAAAAACGCGACTGAACAAATGCAGGGACTTGTAGCGGCTACAATCCTAACTATGCCTTGACCTTCCACATATCTTAGGGATTGTGTTTTCTGCCACAAACATCTCTTCACTATCCCAATCAGCTATTCATGCTACGTTTGCAAGCTGAAATAAAAAAAAACAACGCACTGTATTATGACCTATTACAGTATGACTTGCGGCCGCTTGCCGTTCTCTAGTCTGCCGACCGTAGTGGCAAGAAACCGCAGATATCTCTCTGATTATTGGCGTCACCTTACGAACTCGCTATCGTTAGCAGCTTTACGACTTACCATTATTCTGTGCTGCATTCCTTGCTCCAGACTGTACATTTTCCGTGCGGAATTGCGGATGTTTCGCGACACGCTCGCATTCGCGTACTGCGCGATCATTGGGCAATATGGGCGCCTATCATATAAGCTGCCTTTCCCGGCGAAAGCTGCTTGGTGAGGACAGTGCTCCCTTTTGACAACGACCAGGCCGCAAGCTCGCGGTTGAAACAATCGTGCTCTCTCTCTTCGACTACTACCTTTACGAACTCTCATGACCGTCATCCAATTCACTCCATTTTCTTCGCTGGTCGAGCCTGCCTTTTGGCATGCACTCACCAACCTCAAGATCGATGTCCTTCGGCTTGCTGATCATTCAATACCCATGACTGCATCGTATACTACTGGTCGCTCCATTATAGACCGAGAAACTGGTCAAGAGATATCCCTTGGATGTAATATTACTGTTGGCGGAGATGCCTTTGTCGATAATCCCCAGTAAGGCGCACATATATTGTATGCATAGATCATCGTTCATCATCGGGCAACGCATTAGGATACCCTCACACTCTGTTCCCGTAACGGGCGTATTCAAGAATTTTAACACGATAGAAGAGTTCAAGGCTGTAGATAAGACCGCTATGGTCAACCAGCTGACAGACGAGGTCCGCTTTGCATCACCTCTCTCGCAGTCATAAACCTGCTAACTTGATCCCGATCTTAGATATGGGAAAGTATTACGCAAGGATCTACAGAAAGGTTAACGCGATTCCTTCTGATTACATTTGCGGACCTCAAGAAATACAAATACTACTACTGGTTCGCGTTTCCCGCGTTCACGGCTAAGCCTGCATGGGCACTCGATGGCGAATGGCTACCAGCCAACGATAAGCTATCAAGCGACGCGGTATTTACTCCTTCTGCTTCAATCCTAACTAATCTTACCTTTATACTCAGCTTTCGTTAATCCATTCGTCGATCCACGAAGCACCCCGGCCCTTCTTCCTCGTGAAGACTTCAGGAAAGTCGGTGGAGGTGGGAAAGGTGGAAGATCTTGAGGTGTTTTTTGATGGAGTATCCCCGGAAAGCGTGCGTCCTTTGGCCCTCTCATATCCGGAGAGATATTGAGACATGTCTCTATAGCGCATTGTTGCCTTCTTAGACCCGTCCGCGCTGCCATCTAACCCGGGCTGGCCCCTACGCAACTTTCTTGCATATCTAGCACATCGGCATCCAGCCTTTGTCGCGAGTGGCGTCCGTGTTCTATGCTGGAGAGACGCCGAAGTGACTGATGGGCACTGGAAGAGCCGATTTGGGGTTGTGAAGGGCATCAGCGACGTCCAAGGTATGCTCCATGGAACTACAGTGTTATTTTGCGCTGACGTGCATTTTAATTTTGCAGCAACAGGGCAAAAACCAGCGGCCGTCGGATGGGAGAAAAATCCGCAGGGCAAGTTAAGTCCGCGGCTAGCAGATCTGGCGCCTATGATGGATCCAACCCGGTGCGTCGTGCCCTGCCCGCCTTATGCTGATATACTCATCACTTCGCTATTCCGCATAGTCTTGCCGATCAGGCTGTGGATCTCAACCTGAAGCTAATGAGATGGCGCATCCTTCCTGCGCTTGATCTTGACAAGATCGCGGCTACTAGGTGTCTTCTGCTTGGCGCTGGTACTTTGGGTTGCTATGTAGCCCGGACGCTCATGGTGTGTACCTATCTCAAGTCTCTGTATGCAGTTTTGATTCATGTGTTGCTTGCAGGGTTGGGGCGTTCGGACAATCACCTTTGTTGACTCGGCGCGTGTATCCTTCTCGAACCCGGTGCGGCAGCCGCTGTTCGAGTTTGAAGACTGCCTGAACGGCGGGAAGCCTAAGGCTGCGTGCGCGGCTGACCGGCTGAAGAAGATATTCCCTGGCGCGGTGAGTCTCCATTTCCATCTCCATCTCGGTCCTCTCCACCTCCGACTAATAATCGCTGGTCCGTGAACTGCGCCTAGAATGCAACGGGTCACAACCTCAGCCATACCCCATGCCCGGACATCCAATACCCCCGTCCTCAGTAGAGCAGACGCGGCAGGACGTGGCAGCACTGGAGAAGCTCTTCGACGAGCACGATGTGGTGTTCCTGCTTATGGACTCGAGGGAGAGCCGGTGGCTGCCTACCGTGTTGGGCGCTGCGAAGGGCAAGGTGCGTCTGCGTCTCTGGGCTGTGATCATATGTTGGTGGGGTTGTAAAGAGGACTACGGTCTGATGTATATGTAGATTGTGATGAACGCGGCGCTGGGTTTCGACAGCTTCCTCGTGATGCGGCACGGTGTGCGCAGCTCCCTCGCGAAGGGTACACGCCTGGGATGCTACTACTGCAATGACATCGTTGCCCCTGCCGACGTGAGTCGTTCTTGACGCGATGCTCCGTTCCTGGTACTGATATAATGTTTTGCTACTTGACCTCATAGTCACTGACGGACCGTACGCTCGATCAAATGTGCACGGTTACCAGGCCCGGGCTCGCGCCGACAGCAGCCGCGACGGCCGTCGAGCTTCTCATGTCGCTCCTGCAACATCCGGATGGGTGCGTACATGTCCATATCCATACTGTTCGGGTCACTTGTAAGCTGACGCTCTCCTCGCTCCTCGGCAGCGTCAATGCACCCGCGCCTGCGCCCCAAGTGGGCAAAGATGCTCCTGATCCACATGCGTCAGGGGGCGTGCTTGGGCTGGTGCCTCATCAGCTTCGCGGCTTCCTCACGGAGTTCAGGAATATGCTGATTACAGGCGCGGCGTATTCGCGGTGTACAGGGTGCGGCGACAAGGTCTGTCTCTCTTTCTTGGCTATGTCGATTCGCAGCTGCTTAATGAGTTCTGTCGTAATAGGTACTGGACGCGTATGAGACGGAAGGATTTGACATGCTTCTACGTGCATTCAACGAGACGGGATATCTGGAAAAGCTCACCGGGCTCGACGAGTTGCATGCCGAGGGGCAGGCGGCGTTGGATAACATCGATTGGGATATCGAGGACGATGTTGAGGATGAGTGATGATTCTTTGTTTATCGCTGTGCCGTTGTTCCTGCTTTTCCGGTATGTCTTAGTCTTCTGGGTCCAACGGTTGATATCTGTCCTGTATAATAGCATTCACGAGCATTCACGAGCAATCAGCAACCGACAACCATTTGGTTAGTGCCCAACAGCGCCCTGATATGAACTACTGGTATCATATCATGCTGTCATAGGTTATCAAATTGCGCTGTTCCTGCAATTTGATCTTGTTCTGCTGATGTCCTCGGTGGCTTGTGGAGCCGGAATGCAGGAGTCTAGCGCATCATGGGACCGAAGTGGGCTGATGTCGCTTGCTTGTCCATGCACCTGAACAGTGTTCCAGCTGAGTCGCCGGCGTAGGGCGACGCAATCGCCGTTTAGACCGCGAACGCGCTAGAGGGGACATCTGCTGTGGAACGCAGTCCTGGTGTGCCTGGTGCTGTAGCACCCAGGTGGTACGAGCTGATAGGAAGGCCAGCGGCCCCTCCGGTGTGAACGGCGGAATTATGTGGCATGATGTGTTATAAAAGCCGTAGAGAAATACAGAGGCTGAGGCAAAGTCCGACCGGCAACTCGCACTTTCGTCATTGCATAGCTCCGACTTCACTCGATCCACTGGCAAACTATGCAGGCATTCGTCACTTATCTATTAACTTTCTGTGCCGCGGCGACGACTGTTGTCCATGCTTGTCCAGATTCTTTCGTAAGCTTTATTCCTCTCTTCACAACACCGATGTTGATTCATCGAATATTGGACATCCACAACAGGTCCCGCCGCCTCCTGGCTCAGATATTGGCTTGTGCCCCAACATCTGTCGCAATAATTGCTATTACGCCCCAGAGACAAACGGCGTGTGCTCAAACGATCCATCGTCGTACAATTCGGAGGTCGACGTGTTCGAGGTGCTCAGCAGCCAATTTTGTACGATCTACTCGTGAGTCATTTGCATACATGTGATATGTTGTCAGGTGCTTCCCTTGATTTGGGAACAGGGAGGAGAACTGTCAAGGCGAAACAATTGCGCAGTTACAGGGTCCTAGCTATGTGATCTTCGACGCGACTTATGTGAAGTCTGTGCAGTGCGTGGCGTAATGCGTGCAGCCTCTTTCTGCTCGTTTTGTCGCTCGTCGGATGATGCATATGGGTATACAAGCTATTCCTGTCATCTCGGGGGAATATCCACATTTCTATCCATAATTCCTATGAGTTATATTGCGTGTTTGGCTTCGCAATTCCCCATTGTTGAGTGTTTTTTGCTCTTCGGAGGGAACATCACCGGATACAACTTATCATACCATTTCCCATGTTGAGCTAGGGTCAATATCGATTACGATGTCGAGCGTGTCGTAAACGAGTGATCTCTGGGGGGTAGCTGCGGCTTGGCGTGTGCTGCTGCTTTCTCAGTCCGCACCACCTCTCCATATTCTCCGATTGGCTTCTTTCCGACTGTATAGAAATGCTCTTGGGCAACTCATTGGGCACGGTGGCGTTACAATATAGGAGCACGAGTTATTGGTCTCTTTCCAAAACTAGGTTCTCAAATTGC
Source organism: Phlebia brevispora (assembly GCA_027627325.1). Classification (NCBI taxonomy): domain Eukaryota; kingdom Fungi; phylum Basidiomycota; class Agaricomycetes; order Polyporales; family Meruliaceae; genus Phlebicolorata; species Phlebicolorata brevispora. The sequence goes on from JANHOG010000104.1 coordinate 13,951, forward strand.
CTTTACCCTGCATTTTAATCTGTTCTCCTGACATTTCAGGGTAGCATATGAAACAAGAATGCAGGACCTGCCCATAAGCGGTCCCATAAGCGGTCCGAAGTGGGCCAGCTCTCTTTTACGTGTCGACGCCAACTAAACTGGCCACGATTCAACCGCCACACCATGAGCGAGAAGGGATTAGCGGGGCTCCAGCGTCCATCAGCTGTGGCATGTAATAGGCGTCGCGTTGATGTCCCAGCATTCGAGTCTAGGTAGTGCATACCAACCACGATAGCTATAGTCCCTTCGGCATAGTCACACAGCGGCAATGCTGTGAAATCACCGTATGGTATAAAATGTGGAGGAAAGGTGTTTCGCATCTTCATCGCTAGTACCACATTGCTACCCTCACTGAGACCATGTTTTCCTTCGTGACTATCGCTTACCTGCTGAGCTTGGGCGCTTCTGCGATGGCTATTATCTGCCCGTTAATAGTCGTAAGTACCATCCGACCGTCCCTTTTTGTGCATGACTTGAACTCATTGCATGATCCGGTCCCGTCTACAGGAAAAGCCGCCCCCTGGCTCAGATATTGGACTATGCCCCACCATTTGCCTCGTCGGCTGTCACTACGCCCCAGAGAGGAACGGCGTGTGCTCGAACGACCCGTCGTCATTCGATCAAACGGTTGAAGTCTTTGAAGTGCTCAGCAGCCAGTTTTGCACGATTTATAGGCAAGTTGTCTTCGCCTGGTATCGTATTTTCCGAACTTATTGCTGACCCTGGACCAGCGAGGAGAACTGTCATGGCGAAAGAATCGCACAGCTGCAGGGCCCTAACACTGTGGAGTTCAACGCAACATATGTCAAGTCCGTGAAATGCGTGTAATGCGCGTACTCGCTGGTCGGTTTGTTTGAAGAACATGCTGCCATACAATTCATGTCTGTCATTGCGAAGGGTATATCGATATTTGCGACTGCACAAGTTCTGTAGGACGTACCAAACATACTACTAGTATTTTACAGTGCGAAGCCTGGCAATAGTAAATACCAGTGATTCTTCGCTCGGGCTGTCGATGCGCTAAGATTTCAAAATCACTGCACTTGAGTTCTTGATATTGATACCATCGTGTATTATGCTCATAGCGGCACAAAGACCGGAGGTGCGCAGTGCGCACAGGGTTAGCAAAGGACATAAGCCTGACGCTTGTCGAAAGGCGAGTACAAGCGCTTATTCGACCACGTGGACTCTCTGATCGCGGCGCCGCGGCGGAGTGCGAGATTCGGTGCCCTTTCCCTAGACTTACAACTAGGTCTGCAACAATCGCGCTGATTCTGCATTTTGATCCTGTTCTGTTGATAACCTAGGTGATTTGTGGAGACAGATCTTTTGCAGGAATTGAGCGCATCATGGGACCGAAGTACGCGGATGCCGCTTGCGCGCCCATGCCATTACAGCATTCTAGCTAAGGCGACTGGTAGCGTAGGACGACGCAATCGCCGTTTGGACCCCGGACGCGCCAGAGGGGACTTATGCTGTTCCCTGAGCGGCCATCTGCTGTAGAATGCAGTCGTGGTGTCGCAGGCGTCCAGGCACCCATGCAGTGCGACGCTGAACGGAAGGTGGCTGGCAGTCACTCCGGCGTTGTCTCAGAGGCAGAGCCATGGGCCATCATACAGTATATAAGCCTCAGGAGGATGCTAAGGCTGCGGTAGGACTTGAACGATAATTCGTACTGTTCTTATTATTGACTTATTTCTACTTTCATTCCACCCGCAAGCTATGCTGTCATTCGCCACTTATCTGTTGACCTTGGGCGCTGCTGCTATGACTGTTGTCCATGCCTGCCCACAGTACATCGTAAGTGCTATTTCCTTTCCTTTCTACAGAATTACTCAGTTGATTCAACTGCGTCATGTACGTATCCAAGGTCCCGCCGCCTCCCGGCTCAGATATTGGTCTGTGCCCCAACACCTGCCGTAACGCGTGCTACTACGCCCCGGAGACAAACGGCGTGTGCTCAAACGACCCATCATGTATAACGTGGAGGTTGATGTGTTTGAAGTGCTCAGCAGCCAGTTCTGTATGATCTACTCGTGAGTTATTTACGGGTTTTGATATGGATATGTCGTCACTTACGCTTGACTGGGGAACAGAGAGGAGGACTGTGAGGGCGAGACGATTGCGCAGTTACAGGGTCCCAGCAGTGTGATCTTTGACTTGACTTACGTCAAGTCTGTGAAGTGTGTAGCGTGATGCATATAGTCGTTTTTCTACTGCTCGTCGGACTATGCATACTTGCAAAGAAACCGTTTCAACTGTCGTCGTGCACGCATCTCGACTGTAATCCTTTTACCGTAGTTCGCATGTTCGGTTTCACAATCTCCGGTCCCTGAGTCGCTTATAATTTCCGGACAGAACCTCGCCGAATGTAACCTTAGCGTGTACATTCCCATTCTCAGAGACGTGTTGATTGGAATGTTGAGGATGGCGAGACTCGTCATGGCTTTCTCGTAGTTGCTGTGCGCAGTGTACTATCACTTTCGCAGTAAGTGCTAGCTCTCCTAACCCTGCGATTCATGTTTCTCTGACAGTCCAGTGACGTTCGCAGGTGCACCATTGGACCCGGTGACGCTCTTGTATACGAGCATGAGCCATGGGTGTCGTGTCAATGCTATATTTGCCTTCTTTTCCTTCGAAGACTACCCTGCTGGTATACTAGGATAACTTATGAAACTAGAATGCAGGAGCCGGGCGCATCAACGGACCGACATGGACCATCTCTCCTTTACGTCCTCGTGCTAGCTCAGCATTCTGGTCGACCAACTAGCTATTATGCAGTTGCCGTATGCATGTGCAAGAGGGAATGTAGTAGGTTTCCTCAGCGTCTACGCACCGTGGAAGGCACGCGACATTGACCAGAAGGCAAGGAGTTTCTCCAGCATAGCGGCGGAGCTGCAAACCATAGTATGATATAAAAACTGCAGGCTGCTGGAAGGTGCTGAATCTGCAGCAGGAACCTGCATAGTGCCTCACAGTGACACCGCGCGTAACATACCTCCATCCTCATCCAAGCTATGTTGTCCTTAATAACCTACCTGTTGACTTTGGGCGCCGCTGCGACGGCTCTCAATAGGCCGTTCTGCCCGACAAACAAAGTAAGCACACCCCTGTTTCTTTCCATCCAAGATTTCATCTCACTGGACACACTGAACACGGCCACAGGTCCTACCGCCTCCCCCCGGCTCAGACATCGCCCTGTGCCCCACCGTCTGCATCGTTGGGTGTTACTACGCCCCAGAAACGAATGACGTGTGCTCAAATGATCCGTCATCGAACAACTCAACGGTTGAGTCCTTTAGGGTGCTCAGCAGCCAGTTTTGCACGATCTACTCGTAAGTCTTCTTTTGTGAAATTGATGTGTTTGTAATATTTATGCCGGGCTGGTGAATAGACAGGAGCATTGCGAGGGCAAAACGATCGCCCAGGTACAGGGTCCCCGTAGCGTAATTTTCAATGCGACTTATGTGAAGTCGGTGAGGTGTTTGGCGTGATCGTCGTAGTTGCTTGTCAGCTCGTTCTTCTATTCCTACGACAGTGCGTACTCGATACAAGCCTGCCCTTTCCCTCCTATGTGACGTAGTTCGTGCTCTTGGAATTGTGCAATCTCCGGTTCCTGAGCCGCCACTGCTCTTTGATAGATCACCGTCGGACATAACCTTGGTATAGTACCATGCCGAAGCACCTCGTCAGGGATGTCCGAAACTGTTGCCGTGTGCTGCTGCTTTCCCGCTATGTGTAAGCTCTCTGAAATGAGCGTTTGATATCTCTCCGACTGAATAGTAATGTGCTCGCGGTCAACCCGCGGCGCTCTTGGGGGTGAGCACATGCCATTCGTATCGGTCTGATATCTGGCTAGTAGATTTCCTTCAAATGTCTTGATGCTGCGCTGCTGATATGCCACAGTGGCGTATGGAAACAAGAATGCAGAAGTCAGGCGCATCAGCGGACCGAAGTGAGCCATCAATACGAGGACTGCATTCCGGAGCAAGATGGACGCTGAGGCACCCTATGAGAACCGGTCTCGCACATGCACATGCAGTAGTGATCATGTAGTAACCAATAGCGAGTCCACTAGAATGCTGAGCTGGAGCAGGGACGCAAAGAGGCGATGGTATGGTGTACAAGCGGAACGATGGTGACAGGTAGACCGACAGTTTCTCCACCGTGATCTCACAGCGGTGAACTTGAAGGCGTGAGCCATCACAGGGTATAAAAGCTGCAGGAGTGTGACGAAGCTGCGGCAGAGCTTGGACGGTGCCTTGTACTATCGTTGCAGGAAATATATCTTCACCCTCAATTAGCCCATGTTGTCCTCTGTCGCCTACCTGCTGAGCTTGGGCGCCGTTGCGACGGCCATTGTCTGCCCGCTGGTCATTGTAAGCACTACCTCGTCTCTTGCGACGCCGGACTTCAGCTCATCATTTGCACCGGATAGGTTGAGCCGCCTCCCGGGTCAGATATTGGCCTGTGCCCCACTATCTGCCGTGACGGGTGCTTCTACGCCCCCGAGACAAACGACCTGTGCTCGAACGGCCCATCGTCGTTCGACCGAACGATTGAGGTGTTTGAGGTGCTCAGCAGCCAGTTCTGCACTATCTATTCGTAAGTCTTCGAGGCTGGCGATGCAGTTTTTGTACTCACGGTTGACGGGAAACAGGGAGGAGAACTGCTATGGCGAGGTCGCGCAGCTGCAGGGCCCCAATAGCGTGAACTTCAACGCGACTTCTGTGAAGTCTGTGAAGTGTGTGGCTTAGTGCGTGTAGGCTGCTGCTTGCTCGTCTTTGCTGTTTGTTCGACGTTACATTTCGGTGTCTACCATCCCGAAGGAATATCAAGCGTTCGGACTGTACACCGTCTGTATGACGTAGTCAAAATATTATTTTACGCTGCCAAGCGAAGTGGTACGCACTAGTGTTACTTTACCTGGGTTGGCGATGCACTAGAAGCTCACAGCGGCTGCACCGGACTCGGAGTGCAGAAGCCATCATGTGTCAGGCGCTTCTCAGTGAATACATAACAATAGGAAAACAATCCCCCATGATCTAGCAGAAATGGACAGAGTGGGTTTCCGGGCACATGTCATCGAGCGTTGCTTCTATCCAGACGCCCCCTATGCTGATGATCGTCAAATGAGGCGTCATATCAGCAGGATACCCACGTGTTTGGCAGAATCAATACGTATCTCGCGTTCGAGCCTTCGCGCCCTGTGGTCATCTGCGTCCGGGGACCGGGCGCATCAGCGTTCCAAGCTTACTAGAACGGGAGGTTTCTCGTGGTCCGTTAGCTAGAAGGCAAGATGCGGGCAGAGCATCCCTCGAGGCTCTCATAGATTTGTGTTCCGAACAAAAGCCCTGTGCTTGGCCGCGTTTGAGGGCCATCTTTACGAAATTATGTGTCCGTACATAATGCGACTAGGCATGAGCACCAGACATGCAGTTTGTGTCTGCGTCCCTGGGACATGATGCATTTCACTTCTCGTGTCTTCGGTGCATACGTCCTAATGGCTGGATTGAGCCTGGCGTCAGCTGTACCCACAATTTCAGTAAGCACCCAATCGACGCCTAGTATGCCATACATTCACCGATAAACCCGCCGACGCCCGGTTACTCTGCAGAGTCGCCAGGAATATGAGATTTCCATCTGCACCGGGGAGAACTATAGCGGAACGTGCTTCGGCGCCTCAGTTGGAACAGACGGTGTATGTTCCAACAGTCCCGCACAATTCACCCAGGAGGCTTCCAGCGTTCAGGTGCCTGGTACGAACGTTCTGTGCATCATTTACTCGTAAGCTATCCCCATTAGTCGAGCAGAGCATCGTGATACTAACATGATCATAGGGATGAGAATTGCGCGACCAGCATCACAGCTGTCAGAAACCCCGGAAGTCCGGACTTGGGAGTTGTTCGCATTCAGTCTGTCAAGTGTACGCTTCTTCGATGATTGAAATCAGCCTGTGGCAAGCTGTACTATGCGTTCTCGCTCGTCAGTGACTAATATTCTTGGCCACGACGGACAGTGTGGAATCTGTGTTCGATTCTCTCTGCTTAGGATTCCCAGGAGTACTGTTGACCATTGGTGCTCTTGATACTCGTAGTGAATGTACTTCGAACAATTCTTCGTGTATGAATAATGTATTGCTGCCTGATGCTCTGTTAGCTCATGTGATATAACGACACTGAACGTACGGAAGTACTTCTTCTGGTCTTACAAGGGGTTCCTCATGACTCGCCAGACTCACCACCACTTCACGGGGATGCTCAGGCCACCGTGGGTTTCGTACATTCCAGAGAATGTCCCGTTGGAAGGTAGCTCATATTACTCATTCAGCCACCAATAGCAGGTGGCCCTGGCTCCTGGATATGTATCATCATGCGTTTCGTCCCTGTCAGACAGATCTTTCTGGCCAGGGATGGTGCTATGTTACGGTTTCCGGCTCCGGATACGTAGACACGTGTTCGATGATTCAGTCAGAGAGCGAGCGGTTGAGGCGTTCGAAGGGATGAGCATATGTGCCCGGGTCCTGGGCGCATCGACGTGAGAGTTGGAAGAACGATGAATTCGTCGAATACCGACACACCGGGAGACGGAGGTGGGCAGGACGCACACCATCTCATGGACCGTGTTTCGAACTTTCGCGCATGCTAGTGGGCTTGATGTAGCACGGCGTAATTCATCAAGTATCTCCCAGCAAATCCTCGTAGAATCGCGAGCCGATATAAACGTAGGAAGGGCTATGGGGTGAGGCCGCTAGCGCAGGAGTACTGTCTGTCTAGTTCACAATGCGCTTTGGTTCAAGACTTCCTTCCGTATGTATGCTGACTACATTCCTGGGCGCGGCCTCGGCTCTATCTACAATTTTGGTACGAGCCACGTCGTGGAGAGTTCGTTGCTGGAACTCACCAAGTTGATATCATCGCTCCATTGCTCTGTAGACCAGCCAGAACTCCGGCGTCTTCATCTGCACGGAGCAAAATTACGAGGGAACCTGTTTCGAGGTGACGCTACCAGCAGACGAACCATGCTCCAACAGCCCCGCACAATTTGGTCAGGAGGTCACCAGCATCAAGATACCTGGAGGCACAGGCAATGGTATCAACGAACTGTGCATTATCTACTCGTATGGTTTACTAGTGTGCAATGACATGATAAAACACTCACTATAGCACTCCAGAGACGAAAATTGTGGCACTGAGATAGGTGTCGAAAGGAGTCCTGGAAATCCAGATTTGGAGGAGGTTCTCATCCAGTCGATCACATGCGCCACGCTTGGGAGGCTGTAGTAGTTTGATATCCGGCTGAAAGCAGTGTAGCAACGCGCAATATTTCTGGGATTCTGAGAAACATAATTGCTTCGCTTGCGTCAAAGAAAGTCAAGAGACGAAGAAAGAGTTGAAAATGTGGCGGCAGGCTGGCAAGCGCGGGTCGCGTGGTCGCGATGTTTGTTCGTGTTTGTCTTGCCACCTCACAGAAATTGGCGACGTGTCCCGCTTGTTCGCTCCAAACACAATCCTCCGCTCTCCTCCAACCGCTCCCTGGAATTCACTTTCCAACATGAGCGGGTGTAAGTACAACATCTTCTCATTATTGAGGTGTATTCTAACGTATACTTGCAGTCCGGTTCCTGAACCTCGTCCGTCCTTTCCTTCCGTTCCTGCCTGAAGTCTCGTCGCCCGACCGCAAGGTGTGCGATCCAGAGTATGCACAAACTCAACCAGGTTAACTTACCGCTGCGCTTGCATAGGTTCCATTCAATCAAAAGGTGCTATGGACAGCAGTCACACTCCTCATTTTCTTGGTCTGCTCCCAAGTCCCCTTATATGGCATCATGTCGTCAGACTCGTCTGACCCCCTCTACTGGATGCGAGTCATCTTGGCTTCGAACCGTGGAACACTCATGGAACTCGGTATTACACCCATCGTCACCTCGGGCATGATCATGCAGCTGCTGGCTGGCGCAAATCTCATTGAGGTCGACTTTTCGTTGAAGGAAGATAGGGCGCTGTTCAGTGGGGCTCAAAAGCGTACGTCTTACTCCTGTGCCTTGTTTTCTTGATACTTTAAATGCATTCCATTATTCGGCGATTCGAGAATATGCGTCTATATCTGACTGATGTCATTTACAGTCTTTGCCCTCATTATCTCCCTTGGTCAGGCTACGGTCTACGTCTTAACTGGTTTGTATGGGCAACCCCGTGAACTTGGCCCAGGTGTTTGCCTGCTTCTCGTCATTCAGCTCATCTCCGCGTCCCTGATTGTCATTCTCCTCGACGAGCTGTTGCAAAAAGGATACGGTCTCGGCTCTGGTATCTCCCTCTTCATCGCGACCAACATCTGTGAATCTATCGTATGGAAGGCCTTCTCACCTACCACGGTCAACACAGGACGTGGTCCCGAGTTCGAGGGTGCGGTCGTTTCCCTCTTCCACCTGTTGTTCACCTGGAACGACAAGGGTCGTGCGCTCCGTGAGGCATTCTGGCGCGACCGTCTTCCCAACGTTATGAACCTCATCGCCACTGTTGTCGTCTTCGCTGTCGTCATCTACCTGCAAGGCTTCCGCATCGAAATCCCGGTCAAGAGCAACAGGTTCCGCGGCCAGCGCGGCTCCTACCCCGTCAAGTTGTTCTACACGTCCAACATGCCCATCATGCTTCAATCCGCTCTCACCTCGAACGTCTTCATCGTCTCGCAGATGTTGGCCTCGCGCTTCCCAAGCAACATCTTTGTGCGCTTGCTCGGAACATGGGAGGTGAGCCGATCAATTTGTATGCTGACCTTTAACGCGTATTGACGCCAACGTAGCCTATGGAAGACTCTCCTCAACTCCAGGCCGTGTCCGGAATTGCGTACTACATGTCACCCCCGCATAACGTCAAAGAGGTTCTGCTCGATCCGATTCACACTCTGATCTACATCGCCTTTATCACGAGTGCTTGCGCGATATTCTCAAAGACCTGGATTGAAGTGTCAGGAAGCGGCCCTCGGGACATCGCGAAGCAGCTGAAGGACCAGCAGATGGTGCGCTTCGTTTCTCTTACTTTATCGCCTGAGCACACATGAATCTGATTGGTCCAATGAAGGTCATGGCGGGCCACCGTGAGGGATCGATGTACAAGGAGCTGAAGCGCGTTGTACCCACTGCTGCCGCACTCGGTGGCGCTATCCTCGGTCTCTTGTCTGTGGCGGCGGATCTTATGGGTGCCATCGGTAGCGGTACTGGTATTTTGATGGCTGTTACAATCATCTACAGCTGTACGTCTGTCACGCCTTCTTGTGTATCTTCTGTGCTGACCTTATTCTTTCTCTCACGTAGACTGGGAGATTGGTATGCGGGTGAGTGCATTGCCTTACGTGTTGTAGATCATGTCTGACTCCCTTCACAGGAATCCGGTGGACCGGAGCTGGCTGCGCTCGGCGACCTCTTGTAATGCTTTAGCGTGCTGTAATGCCTCGAGCTCGAGCACTGCAGGTGCAACGCCGGCCGCTCGTTATCTGAATTCAGGAATCATATTCACCAATATACCGTGTGTTCCTAGTGTGCATAAGTAACGTCGCTTTATTGGTTGTTTATATTATTTGTGGACGGACTGATTCACGGTATTGTTGGTCGTTTCATGTATTCCTAAATCCTAATTGCAATAAAAGTACGCAGTTCCTCCCTATATCTTGTGCATGCTCAGGGTGACGAATGGCTTAGCTGCGTCTCCGTCTGTCCTCAACTTCGCTTCTCCTCGCTGCCACATCAAGCGCCGGAGAGTGATTAGCGCACATTCGCGTGACGGACAGCGGTGCGAGTGACCGAGAACCAAAGTGGGACTTGCCTCTCAGGACGAGAGCAAGTAATGCTGAATAGTATTTCACAGGCACTCTACAACTGGTGAGAGCGTGGAGAAAAGAGCGTATAGGACGTCGCCCTCGCTGCGTTTGTGAAAGACTGCACAAATATTACGGCATGGTGCTCACTGCTGTCACGAGAATTTCGTCTTTCTACATTCCGCTATTGTTGACGGGTTCGAACCATACAAAGTCGAAGCTCAAGGCCAAACCTAGGGAGACGGGTGCCTCGCGCCGTCAACTAGTTATCAACTAGTCCGGATTCGTGTTCTACTCTTCACACGATAACGATGATCTTACACAGCGTTCGCACCAACCCGAAGGCTATACTCTGGCTATGAAGATCTTATCTCGTCTGTCTTCTCGGCCCTGTGCTCTCAGCTGAGCGTTTTTGTTCTTGGCGTGGTGCCCACGTCCCCCCATCATGCCCTCCGCAATTAACAAGTTTTTCAGGAATTCATATAGGTTTACCGTCGGGATAAAACGCAGTTCAAAACCCAGACGAAGGAAGGATGCGACCGCCTCGGATGTACCCATTGAACTTTATGACCTCATCATCTCTTTCTATGAACCGCCATCTCTTTCCGAGTTGTCTCAGCAGGACAGCCGGAACCAAGTCACGGTCTCGAAACGTGAGATGGGTCAAATCGCGCTCGTATGCTGCAGCTGGGCCCGTACCTGCCAACCGAAGATATTCAGGGACGTCGCTTTGCGGAGCAATGAGGACGCCGATACGCTCCTGCGTCTCGCGAACTCTCCAACAAGCCGCATCGCGAACTACCTGTCGCCATACACTTCACTCTGTCGACCTCTTCGACAACTGTAGGACACCCTGGATCCATACAAGCTGTCTCAAGCTCCAGCCACCAAGGCTGCCCTCGTCACCGGAGTTTCGTATGTCGGTCTCTGGAGTGTCTCATCTCCAACTCATGACCGCCATGCACACCACTTTCCCGCGATCTATTGCATCTCGTCTTCTGCGGGTTCCGTCAATCCGGCTGCAGTCGGTGCAGTTTGAGCGGTTCCACGATCTGGCAAAACTGCTAGCGGAGATGCCTTCTTTGGGGAAGGTCTCATGCCGGAACGTGACTTGGAAGCAATCCTTTGGTGACGATGTACCCCCTCCGGTCCCAGGGCCTCGTCGAGTGGCTTTGCCGGTCAAGCAGTACTCGATGAGAGGGTGTACATCAAACACAGGCACAATCTGGCTTTCTACCCTCCTCATCCAAAGCGATCCATTACACATGGAGGACGCCCGCGCATTGTGCAGCATCGCTTCGGGTTTTTCTCAGTATGCGGGTGGAGCCATCCCCGCGTTTTCCGACTTATCAACATCCGCACGTTCCACAAAAGACGCGATTTGTTTGTATTCCTCTTCCTAATTATGCTGCCGTCATACTGACTATCGCACACGCAGGTTTCTGTGCGCGCGACCTCGCAGGGCTGTCTTGGACACCTGCAATAAAGTTCTCTCTTTACTCATCTAATAGAACCCGGAGAGTTCGACGTATAGACATCGATTACAGGTGCTGTTCTCAGCTTTGGCATCCGGATTGGATGGTCATTGACGACCACATGGCGGCATTGAGCGACCTTGAGAGCGTAGTCTTCTCCTTCCGCGCTCGTCAAGACATGATGTTCGTCGCTAACGAAGTCGCGAGGAAAGGAATACTCCATCTTAGTACTTCAACGAGGCTTTGGTACACAATCCCGAGTGAGGAGGGCAGTGTTGGCAAGGGATCAAAGTGGTACAAAGGAGAGTCGATTCATCGAGGTGCGTGTCCCATGTTCAGGCCAGCTCTGCCCGCGTTCACGCGAAGTCCTCTCAGAGATACACGAACGGGACCAGAGAAGACATAGACATTTGCGGTTTGCCTTTATCGATTCGGAGCCAAATCTCGTTACACATCGTCTTCTGGGATGAAAGAAGGATTAAACCACGAATTTAAAGCGTATAGCATCTGTGTGACAGGTCTACCATCGGTTTTACTATACATGTACATCATTGCAATCTGCATGGACGTGATAGTCGATGAGAATAATCTGTAAATATATCGCTTTTCCCAAAGTACTCTAGGGCTCTCCGCCATTCCCGGCACTCTATAGCGGGTTCTTCAGGGCCTCGATCCTACGGATGTGCAGACCGACCGCGTCACATGGTGCGTGGTGTTCTCAGCATTCGTTCCATGCTGATACCAATGCATCGCCTATGCCTACCAGCAAGAACCCTTGATGCCTCAAATTAGCTAGCAGTAATGGCGTGCTACGGCCGAAGAAGACCCTGCATATAACACGGGTCAGTCCGATTTCAGGACTCCCTTCTGAGTTGCTGTGATAGGAACACAAAATTAGGATACCTGTGTCGTTTGCGGTGTAAATGCAATGCGGTATGCGGGGAAGCAGAAGCAGATGCACTGAACTATATCCAGCTTTTGCAAATCTGTACGATGCACACTCGTTATCCGTTCAGGCATAGTCCATGTGTTCTTGAACGTCGACGGCGGTACAACAAGCCCGACTCACATCATCATCAGGAGGCCACGCACAGTGGTTCTTTTTGTATGCGTTCCGTTCCATGCTTGCGAGAGCGTGAGCGTGGCAACTATTGTTCCAAATGGTATAGACCGGAGGCGATGATATGCAGCGCTTCTGTAGGCACGTCGTGTGCACATGTCGGTGCTTTCGCATTTTCTCCACTCGGCGCTATCAAAACGCGAACAATACGGACCCTTTCCTCAAGACAGTTGACTGACAGTCTCGCATGCCTGGAAGCCGATGGAGAAATCCCGCCAAGCATTGCATATCGAACACTGGACGATATGCACGCATGCAAGCCTGTTCACGGAGCGCTCAGTACCTTCGCCGTCCGTTCGTATTTATACCTGACTCGTTCAGCCTTAGATGCAGCACTCAACAACCGTTCAACACTCAACGACTTTCATCGTCTTTCATCCTCGAGTTCATCGACCTCATCGAGAACTTTAACCAGCACACATCGCAACAGAACCAGACTTAAACATGGTCAGCACGAACGCATATCCTCTTCTGAAGTGTCGTGGGCTGACCTTATCGTGACCAGTGCTACGGACACGCCACCT
>JANHOG010000105.1:0-26910 GCA_027627325.1 Phlebia brevispora
CGCTGCCCAGGACGTAGTCCAGTGCGACGACGAAATGCCCGATGGGGATGGTTAGCAGGTTTGCGCCTGTGTGAGAGACGCTCAGTTCGTCATATAAGCTGTTGTCCGTCTGGGAAGCATACCGTTGTTGATGTCAAGGTTGTACCGTGCCCATTCTTTACGCTTTGGTCCCCAATAGAGCGTCTCTTCATTGGCGCTCAATATCTTTGCCAGTCGGAACACGGTGAGTCCTGTTGCCCGGTGCAGCCCATATCTTATAAACTCACAGCGGTGGTAGACAGGACACGTCCTATCTTGCCTCCCTCAATGAGTTCCTTAACCTGCTCGAAAAGCCGTTGAGCAAACTAGGCTGGGGAGATCGGCTCGCCATACCTTGTTGATCGCCACCCCTTGGTTTGCTTGGCCGCCCACCAGCACCCTGATCCCCTTTCTCTTTGCTGCCTCAGCAATTCGCACAGTCTGCTCGTACGAACTGCCCGGCGTCCATTCAACAAAGAGGTCCTTCCCTGCGTCAATGACCGCCATCACTAGGTCGAAATGGTCCGGCATCTTCACCGTAACGCCGACCATATCGACTTCGGGGTCGTGCACAATCCCTTGAACGCCGTCCTTACCATAATACGGCTTGACGGTGCGTCCCGCAAGCTCCGAGTACTTCTTGGCTGCAGCTGTCGCAGACGCCTCAGAGCGAGTGCACAGTGCGGTGAGCGTGTACTTAGAGGCGAGCAGCGGGTGGAAGAGCGGCGGGACGACCTCAGTGGATGCCCATCCTTGCGTGGAGAGTCCTATGAATCCAATTCGGATGGGTGCCATCGTGCCGTTACTATCTCGAGCTTGTACTTGTCCCTTTGTAAGCGCAATTGCTGTATATATACGTGTGTGCTTTTCTTTCTAAGCCAGTATTCCAAAGCTTGTCTCCTGCTGTGGTCGATGGTGTAAGGCGGAGCCGGCTCGGTTCCCCCGCGCCTCGACGTGGAATAGGCAAACAATGGAGCACTTCTCCTACGTCTGGGACCGTCCAATCTGACTAATGCACATGACGTCTATATGTCGTCAACTTCATGGTTCGCCGACTTTTCGGTATATATCGAACTGTGCGCATGTCTTGCACTGATCTGTAGGTCGTCTACACCCATGTTGAACCCGTCGAGAAGCTACAACAATGATAAGAACGTATGCTCGGATCTTACTAACATACTGAAACACCTGCCTTTGTAGAAGGAGACATCTTGTTACAATGTGGGTATAATACATTACTTACTACTCTATGCGTCCTAACGTACACACAACGATGCGAGTCCTGCTACCTCACCCCTGGCCAAAGCACGAAAGTACACATGAAGAGCGCGTCAAACGAGGGTCCTGGGAGTCTGAACACTGTCTTCCTGCGGGCTGGGCACCTGTATCAACTCGATCTCTTCTATCTGCAGTGCCTCCGCAGGCGCGCCTTCCTCGACGACCGTGTCCTGCTGCGACGTAGGCAGCGCAAAACGCGAGGAGAAGAGCATGCTCGTCGTGCTCATGGTCGTCGGCTGCGTGGTGGTCGTGTAGTTTGTCCTGTGCTCTGCAGCGGTGCTGTGCAGGTTGAGCATCAGGCGGGACATCATCGTCACGGATACCCTACGAGGAAAAAACGAACGCCTTAGAGTTGAAAAGGTCAACATGGAACCAGCGACTTACGCGCTTGCGAAGGTGGAGAGGACGCCTCTGAGTGCGGGCTGTAAAGTTTAAAATGGGGTAAGGCGTTTGGACCCCTTCAAGAAAATCTGATGATGGTGACGCACAGCAAGAAGCTAGAACAGCGTATGGTTCAGATGAGAAGCAACTCAGGAAGTGAGACGCGACGTACGTAGAACGTGATAGTATTCGCGAAGTTCGCGCAGGCCATCACGCTGCCAAATCAAGATAACCAGGATGAGCTCGGCGGATACGAAGCTAGTTTGGCCAGACTCACGCGAAGTATATGGCGCCTACGAAGATGAGAAGAGTTAGCAAGTGCAGAATCGAGCTCACTTCACACCGTCGACGCACCGTCTCGCACTATCAGACTAACTAAATCGCGTCGGTGCTCCGGACGGAGGCGAATACGCTCCTTGTATGTCTTCAGGAGCGTGAGCGTAACGATCATGATGTCGTACGCAAACAGTGCCTCCCACGCAACGGCGATGTCTGCAATGGAAGCTCAAGCTCTAGCGCAGTTCTAGTACATCCCTATGCTAGTGGACTTACGTATGGCTCTGCGAAGAAGAAGCAGTCAGAATGCGTGCTCCCCACGGATTCTGCCGCAGAAGCACTTACGAGAGGCGGGAAGACGCAATGTGACAGCCGTCGACGATAGAGACGTCTGACTTTTGACCTACTACCGACCACTGAATGTAGACAATGATCATACGGATATCGGATAGAGGTAAAATCACGTACGCATGCCAATGAGGCTAATGTGAACCCCACAGAGAGAATTAAGTACATGATGCGCTTGTCGCGGCCGTAGAGCGCATACGTGCGAAGAAGAAGGTTGACTGTACAAGCGGTGTTAGTGTCGCTGGAAGGAATATTGGCGGAAAACTCCAACATACTGCACACAATTACTTGGGACACTATCAGAACAATTTGTCGATACAACGAGAAGTCAGAACAGCTACACGAAGAGTTCATTAGTTTAGCTACCGCTTCGTATAGTCGACAGGGGATGGATTTGGGTCTGCATACACACCTCTACGAATCATATTTCAGTCAAGGCACGCTGAGCCATATATATCGTACCCACCTGATCAGATCTAAATTGCGCAAAATTGCCGACGTTGACTGCAATATTCTGTGCACTGAAATCAACCACAGCAAAACCTCGGAGAGGCAATCTGAACCAACCGCGGCAAATGCAAAATATCGGTTCACGAAGAAGAGCCAGGATGCACCTGACCATTTGTTTTGCCATATGTAACGATATTCCTCGTCAAAAGTGATGGAATGATCGTAATAGAGAATAACTGTCCACAAAACCGTCATAATCGAACATACCAAGCCAAAGCTACGGCCACTCACCGATTCCGAGTAGATGGAGTGCGTTGTGAATTTGACTACGAAAATTATGAGCACATGCACTATGTCATAGTATGGCTAGCTACGGACCACTTACATTTGCGCATTTGTGATATCGCTCATACTTCCTCATGGGCATCTGCAGGTCGACCAGCGGGCTCGGAGGAAAAGGAATGGAACGGTAGACTCTGCAGTCACATAGTCGCCGCATGCACGAGGTACGCCGCAGGATCTGGCGGGCCAGCCGTCTTATATGAGGGTTTACCGGGCCCTTCCTAATCTAAAAAGCACGCGCTTTCCAATGAGAATATATTGGTCTTCCGTGCCTTGTCACCCGGCATTCTGATCCACGAAGCACCATGCGCCATCACCTGCACAGGTTGCAGCCTGAAGTCGCGGAGCGCGGGCAGTGGTGAGTCTTGTTCGAGGTCGATACAAGCTGTCTGATCTTCAAGATACGGCAGTTACAAGCAAGGCCGCCAGTGAAGGAGAGTCAGCTTTAGGACAAGGCGGTGTATGCGAGGACAAAGGGCAGATCACTGTGCAGAAGCAGTCAGTGAGACACATGGTGATCATATCCGTTTGATGTCGAGGCTAGCCAGGAGAGCGCTGAGCTAGAATAGATGGGAAGACGCTGCACTGTAAACAACGCGAGCCTAAACCGGCTGCAATCGTGCAACAAGGATGCGCTGGGGTACGGTGAACGATATCGCCTAGCATTGAGACAATCAGTCGTGCTGACAGGTAGAGATTGCCTGTTGGTTGTCCCCAGCGCAGTCCGACAGGCCGAAGTCAATGCAACTGCGATCTTCGCATGCACAAACGACGGAACTGCTCATCAGAAACGAATTTGCAGTCGGCGTGCTCGTCATCCCAATGTGCGAAAGCCGTAACCGCACACCGAGGTGGCAACATCAGGGTATCTGTCCATCCAGTTGAGATAATTGGCAGCTGCAGATGAACAGGTACTAGGAATGAAGCACAGCATTCACGCCCAAAGCAAGCAAAAAGCCTCCAGAGTCGCATATTTGAACGTTCGTCGGCGAACTGATGAACCGGAGGTCAAGTTGTGATCCTGACTTTCCCATCATCGCTTATCTAAGTGGTGTGCTTCTCTATTTGGCAAGTTCTGTGGTTCATCCACGTCGAGCTTCAAACGGATTAATGGCGATCTTGCAAGGTACACAGGTATAAAGATACTGCGAGCATCCCCACAATTACTACAGTTATACGCAACAGAGGTCACAGGGCCTCTTCCAAGTCAGGAGCAACGTCTATCCTTGACGTCAAGTATAAGCTAGGAACTATTGTGATTTTGCGAGTAGCTGACGTATGAATAGTCATGTTCGTGGCATACTTATGTAAGCTGAGGATGAGTCGAGATGTCAATATTTGTGACACGCTGGCAAAATCAACATGTCTCAGTCAATAGGAATCGCATGCAAAGCGATGATTACAGCCTACTTGCTTGCAAATGAGCTTAAGCAACCTCTGAGTTCGGGCTGTCATAGGCCATCAGCGATCTGCTTTAACGACGTTCTGTGGTGCACCTACCGTCGCAACCTGTATACGTCGAAACAATATCGAGATTGATCATGAAACAGTGCACGCAGCGGGCGACACTTACAAAAAATGTGATCGTATTTGACATGTTTGCGCCAGTCATTACTCTGTTACGACTCAGTCGCAATGCAAAGGACCAGACAAAAGGGAACTCACATAAAGTATAAGACACCTGTATTACATATTAGGTGAAATACTCGAACGAGAAATAGTATGGCGCATACCATCTTGCAAGATTAGGTTCAAAAGGCTCTTCCGTCGCAACACATTGCCGCCGTGGGCCTTGAGCAGCGTGAGGATCAAGACAATTCCATCCCATGCTGTGAGGGCTAGCCAGGCGGTAGTAGTACCTAAAACACAGGCGTCTGTAACGCTCAATACCTGGTCCTTATGGGTTCACATACGGATAGCACTGGTGAGATCCCGCCATCAGCGCATGCACGTGCATGAACAAGCATTGCTGGAATAACTCGCCTTTGTTGGTTTAGGGTGAAATCACATCCATGATATGAGCTGACTCCGTCGGACCCGCGGACAGTGAATACTACTACCCACTTTGATCGGAGAAGTGCAATCAATGAACGCACAGCGAAGGAATCATTCAATATTACTTACGATCCCAAGAGATAATACCGCCGTCCCTGCTCCTAACACTGCCATACCGACACGATTGCTCCTTCCATACAAAGCATACACCCTGAGCAGCTGAGAAACTGATTTAAGTAAGCATCTTCACCTCCATATAGCAGCGGGAAGATATCAGCTTACAACAAACAATGACTTCATTGCAGACCAGTAACGTCTGTGTGGTCGTGTAATTTATGGCGCAACTGACAAGAAGCAATCAGCTGAAGAAAAGCAGCGACAAACTGAGCTTCGTTACTCCTGCATCCTTTTCAGTTTTCACAGACGGCGTAAAAGAGAAGCTCATACAAACCTGTGTGGTGAAGATTGAAGAAAACTCGTAGAAAAAGTAGAATATGCACTATAATGCACCAGTTATTCAATTATCTTTAGGCAACTAGTTCTGACGTACCGTGGATATACTCAGCAAGAACAGCCAGGAAGACATCGATCTCAGCTTTTTCCAGATGAATATGTACTCTTCGTCCAATGTCAAGAGGTAGTGGTAGAAGAGCACCACTAAAGGTGGAATAAGCAGCCGATAACTACTGGCTGAACGGACTTACCAAACGAGCATAAGTCAAGGTAGTGGTGTAGATAGCTGCAATAATCGGAGTCAACGTCAGGTACGAGCCAGCTATCACATTGACCGATCTTACTGTTGTGAGGTCGGAGTAAATTCAGTGTTGTCCATAGCGGGCTACCGCCAGCGTAGTGTAACAGGGATGCTTTCGGATGTATGCTTACCCAGTTCTTATAGAGAACATAGCTCGTTTCAGCTTCTTGATGTCGAATCTTCTCTACGGCAACAGCGTCGCGAGTCGCTGGGGCGGAGAAAAAAGCTGTGGGATATCAGGATGACATCGAGACAGATCATGTTGAACGATCGAAGAAGTCAGCAGCTAGATCCCACGTTGATGATGTTATGGACGTAATGCGAGGCCGTATCGCAGTTCCAGAGTGCAGCAACTCGCGTATCGCGAGCTAGCACATCGCATCGCCGGGCGCGCACGATGGCTGCAGAGATTTGATTAGTCTCTGTTGCTGACCATTGACGAGAAGAGAAGACAGTCGATAGAAATTGACAGTCTTTCTGACCCTACGGCAGACTCTGATCGTGTCATCCCCTCGACAGCATCGGTATCGGCGTATTCATAAACTGTACGGATGAGCGGGATTGGAGCACAGCATCCATGATCGAGCTAAAGAAGCTAGAGTAACCAGTCGCAAAAACTCAGCATAGATTCAGACATTCGCCGTAGAGAAGAATTACATCCATTCAGAATGCAGTGCCAGTGAGATGTTCAATATCGTGACCGTCTTGAACGCTTGAGCTTCCGAGTCGAGTCGAAAGGCTCAAGCCGCGTTCGGCACACTGCACAGTTGCTTACATAATTGGTGCGCTCCCGTATTTGGCAAGTGCTGTAGTTCGTGAATTTGAGGCTTCGCAAGCCTTTACGACAACACATCTCTGAAAAAATTCATCTGCCTTGCTCCTACTACTCAAGAATCATACTCCGAGCTGGAAGTAATCTCTACTCTGGACGTCAAGTCGAAACTGGGAAGGATCGTGGTTTTCCGGGTAATCAGTGTGTCTATATCTTCGCCCATACGGAATTTATGCAGGTTGAGAATGAGTCTGCACGTCAATACCACTGAGATGCTGTGAAATGCGAGAGAAGAGTCAGCGGACATGAATTCTGAGGGGCTGATCACATGGAGAGAGCTTACTTGCTAGCAAACATGCTCAGCGATCCTCTGAGCGCGGGCTGCCATGTGTTGTCAACGAATGACAAAGGTGTGATAAAGCATGCGTACTTACCGGAAAAAGCTGCGTGCGCTCGGCGCATGTATGTGAGTGCTACGATAAATTGATTGAAGGTGGCTTACGTAGAAGGTCATCGCATTGGATAAGTTAGCTCCAGACATCACTCTACGAGAAATCTCAACTTAATGCACGGCCAATCTGGTGAATCACTGCTCACACGAAATAAAGTGCGCCTGAGTGGCACGCGTCTGAATCGGAAGCCATGCTGCCAGACAAGATGTAGATACCTACCGTCTTTCCACACCAGGCTTAGAAGGGTTTTTGGCTGAGATGTATGGATAATGCTGCTGCGAGTCTTAAAACAGGTGAGAATGAAGTTAATCCCGTCCCATATGGTGAGGGCTAGCCAAGGGGTTGCAACACCTAAAGGATAGGGTTATCAAGGATCCTTGTATAATGACATGGGTGCACGCACGGATAGCGCTGATTTATAGCCTGGAAGTAAGCAAGGACTTTTCTATCTCAGAATGCAATCTCACCCCTGATGGTATAATAGAAATCTGCATCCGTGGGCGGTATATTCTGTGTGAGGCTCGCGAACAGTGGTCACTACCACCCACTTTTTTGAAAGGTTATTGAATAACTGGCGGCATGTGACGGCTTGAGATTACTCACAATCCCCAGTGCCAGTACAACGAATCCTGCTGCAAGCATTGCAGCACCAACACATTTGTTACAGTCATACAGAGCGTACAACCGAAGGAACTGGGAGACTGGTTCGGGTAGGGTATGTAAGCGCCATGCGATGACTCAAAAATGAGAACTCACAGGATACTACAACTTGACTACAAACGAGAAGTATTTGCTCAGCGGTGTAAGTGTTTGCACATCTGATAAAAAATAGTGAGCTGCAGACAAAACATAGTGGCGATATATTGTAGTTACGTCTTCAGTGTCTTCAGCGGTGGTTATCAACGAGGAGGCCTGAGCAGTCACTCACCTGTGCGGAAGTCATAGAGGAAAAGAAAGCAAAGGCGGAGAATGTGCTCTGCTTGTGCCAGTCAAAGTCTGCTAATGCAGTCTATGAAACCCTGAGCGTACAGTGCAGATGCCAAGATAACGGCTCAGCAGAAATAGCCAGGAAGATACACATCTAGCCCTTCTCCAAATGTATTTACATTCTTCATGAAATGTCAAAAGGCAGTCATAACACAGTAACACTATGGGACTCAGTCAGCCGGTGATATACAGGCATAAGGTCAGACTCTCACCGAAAGCGCATAGTGTTATATAATGATGTAGATATCTGCGATATTGAATGTCAAATGTAGGCGAACTGTAACATTGAGCGACCTTACATCTGCGAGACGGGGAGAGCTTCAATGCTAGTCATGGCAAATAATCGAGGTCCAATCGAGTTGGCTCATTCTCCTCTGACGTAGACTCACCGAACTTTTATGGGGGATAACGCGCTCGCCGAACCGATCAGCGATGACACTCGGGTGTTTCGTACAGCAAAACATGATAGCGATACCCAGATAGACGTTCACGATACGCTATACAGGCGGGATATCAGAGGCGGGATATCAGAGGCAGGAAATCAGAGGCGGGATCTCAGAGGCGGGATATTGGCACAGATCATCTTGAACAGTTACAAAACCCAGCAACTTGACACAGCGTCTGCAACACTGTAGAGCCAACACGAGCCCGTACCACATCCCCAGAGCGCTAAGGAGAGTAACACAAGCTACTACATCACACCATTGAGCGCGCACCGTTGTTTGGAGAGTTTGACAGCGCTTCTGGCACTGTGGCAGCTGTCTCGGTCCTTTCGGCTTCTACACCGCAGGCGTGATTCTCATTGCTGTCCGCGGTGGCAGTAGCAGGAAGATCAATGCGCGAGGTGAAGAATACCACCGAAGAAACGGAGCCGGCGGCTCCTGCGGTGCGATTGGTGGTCCCATCGTAAGAGAGCATCCGATGGAGATCCAGCATTGTTCGGGACACCATCGTTACGGATATGCTGTAAGAGATATCAGATGTTGTTTCGGTACTGCATAGCAACGAATCACTTTACCTGCCGGCAAGAGGGGAGGAAAGACCCATCAACAGCGGCTGTAGAAGAACTCGGTAAGCACCGTAAGGCTGTCAAACACTGTGTAATTACCGGGCAAAGCTACAGGAAATTAAGCTCAGGTGTGGACGCAGTACGTTTTCAACTGATATACTCACGTAGAATGTCAGCACGTTGGAAAGCTTCGCACACGTCATGATACTGAAAAGAGATCTGGTAAGTGGCTGAAAGTTAAAGACGTCGGCGAGGCATACACGTAATACATTGCACCTGTACTATGTTAGACTAACGAAGCTGCGAGCCGTTGATCCTAGCTCACCGTCTCGCAGTATGACTGTTGTTAAGTTCCACAGGCGATATTCTCGATACCGTCGCATCGCCGTAAGTGTTTTGAATGCAGTAAGCGAAAATATCAAGATGTCATAGAAGAGCATCGCTTCCCAAGAAAGTGCGGAGCCTACAGATGATCCATTTAGATTTGCTTTTCAATAATCATTTTGGAGAACTCACGAGCAGCACTGAGCGGAAACCGTCAGAACCGAGTTTCACAAGTCCATTCATGCATGGTGACATACTTTGAAGGTTCTAATAGCAGATGACAACCATAGTTAATTGCGGTTTTGGTGTCTTGCCTTGAAAAATTCCACTATAACGAAGAATGGGGATGAACCTCTCTTCATATTGGCATCAGGATAAACGCACCCCGCAAATTCCAATCAAGGGGAAAGCCACGCTACAAATCATAGCAAGCACACGCTTGTCATGTCCGTACAGCGCATAGACTCTCAGAAACATATTGACTGAACCGGTCGGCAGGGCATTCAGACCTGAGAAAAGGGAAGCCGCATGGAGGACGTACTGGATACAATAAGCTCTGTGCACCCTAAGATCAATGAGCGGTAATCTTGGTAGCGCTCGCAGCTGATATTGAAAACTGTCAGTTGCGAGCTCAAGGAGGCGTTTGAGCACGTACCTCTGTAAAAACGTCTTGGGTTTAGGCGTTCCGACAGACTAATGTGTTCACGACGCACCTGATTTGACGTCCACGTAAAAAAGTCGCCGATTAAAGTCAGAGTCTATAGGATGCATAAGCACGCACTGCCAATAAATCCACTTATAACTAAACATGAACGTACCGAGAAGAAAGCAACGTAGCGGTTCAATAGAAATAGCCATGCGCCAAAAGACTGCCATTTGGGCCAGATGTATCGTACTTCTTCACTGAATGTTAACATATAGTCGTAATAGAGTACAGCTGGGAGCTCGCTAAGCTTATCATTCACGAATGCTTTGCAAACATGGCACGTACCGATAGCCGCAATGTCGAAACAATTTGAAATAGCACTACATAGAAATATGGTTAATACATTGGCTGGATTGGCTCCTAGCAGAACTTGTACTACTTACGCCTGAGATATTTCCGAAGTATCCATTGTGGACGAAACTAGTGCCTGCCAGCTCCTGCCAGTGTGAGAACGAGACGCGAGCCTGTCATGAGGCCGTCCTGTACATATACGCATGATACGACTGCGGATCCAAACATGGAAACAGTGTTTACCACTGCGGCCTCCGGGTCGACAGGAGCGCTCCAGTGGCAAGCACTCAAGTTTTGGACAGATGGAGACCACAATGCCCACGACGATCAGACGAGAATGAGTCAAGATCGGCCATGGATTTCCTGTAGAAAGAAGCGATGCAAGAGCTGTGACAGATCTGTGGGAAACGAGATGCTAACGAAGTTGGGAAGAAATTGCGTGCCGACGCCATCTCAACATTGCTGCAGCATCACGGCTCACGAGACTAGACAGGTAAGGTCTCACAAGCCGTTTCCACATGTCCTTGATTCTCTGAGATGCATCGTGCACTCAGATGGTGCATCGCTCCCGGCCTGAGAAGAAACGAGAGCTATACTAGCTAGTCGCATCCAGCGTCCTATCCAGAGTTGAAAATTGAGAGCTTACAGCGTATGAGTACACCAATGTCATCCCATTTCTGGCCCTGTTTCCATATGCTTAGCTCTGTCAGTCCGCGAAGCTGTGTAGGCGATGGGCGGAGACGGCCTGGTGATGATGACACGGGCCGAAAGCTTCGGCAAGCGTACTTGCCAATGTGGCATCTAAGCATGCGCACTGGATACCTCGGACAGCTCAAGCATTTTATCAGTGAACGCATGGAATGGCGACGATTGGAGGACTCACTACAAGGTATACCTCAGGCTCTTGAGGATTGATCGCCAGTCATTCGCCTGTTAACTCAAAGTGTGCTGCGAGCGCGCCAATCGTGTGGTCCTACGTGAGTAAGATTGGAGTCGCTCAAGGAGTTCTCAAGACTTGTGCGAGTGAACATGTACGCTCAAACTTTCACAGGTTCGTCGTTGTGCCTGCACCAATGGAGGTCGCAGTGAATGTGCTTGTGCTCGGGGTCCCGGTCCCGTAAAATGTGGTCAGGACAGCGGACACCACTGTATGCCAGAAGGCATAGGCATTTTCAGTTCAATCATATGCTCAGCGGATACACAGACCGTAGTAAGGTAAGGACCGTGGTAATTTACTCCAGAGTACTCATGAACATATGGAAAGATGGCTACTGCCAACTGGACTTCAAGCTACGCTAATTCACAGACCGTGATCTCGACCGCATCATTAGTACTAGTTGGCATTGCATCTGTCCGCCAGATAGCCATAGGGACTTATGTGCGCCCATCCTATCTAGCCAAATTGAGACATGCTTTTGCAGAGTCCTGTAGCGACACTATACATGCGTATCGGCACCACTCTTCATCGTCAACGAGGATGACGCGGAGATCTGTGTAGCACTTTTGTCTTGTTTGAATCCATCGCCTGAACCAGAGTTTACGACGTCTATATCATCTCCATATGGACTTGGAGTCCGCACGCGGAATTCCACGTCGAGAGAAGTAGCAGAATGAGTCCCACCACTGGTCCGGATCACTGAGGCGAATCCTGCCCTCCCGCGTAGATTCAACATCATGCGGGAAACCATTGCCAAGGAAATACTAGACAAAACATGAGCGAGTGAAGAGAGGTGGGGGTATGTAACCGACCTGGTCGCGATACTGGATAAACACCCTGCGAGCATGGGCTAAAATCTCGTAAGTTTGAATAAACTACAGTACCAGTTTGCAGACTCGCCGGAAAGAGCTGATGCGAGCTGTTAGATGGTATTACATTGGTCGAGATCCAGATCTTCGACGTACATAGAACGAGAGTATGTTTGCCAGATTGACGCACGTCAATGTTCTACAAACATTCGCTGAGCACCGCGCTCCAAGACTCGTGGATGCATGATGTACGTACGCGAAGTACATTGTACCTGACAATGAGCTCAGCAACGCTCGCCATGACTACAGTGAAGTTCTTACGTACCGTCTCTAAACATTTGTCCCAATAAACCAGCGTTTGTGCCCGAACCGACTTTGCACACAGTCGCATACGTCTTCAGGAAGGTCAGGAAAAATACCATGATATCTAATACAACTAACGCAAGCCAAATCATGGCGACCCCTGGTATGCGTCATGAGAATATCTGTATTAAAGACGTCCTCTCGATACGTACTAGAAGCTCTTGGGTTCCAATTAAGAAATATCAGAGAGCAGTATCGTAGAGGATAGTAAGCAACAGCTTACGACAAGAGACCGATATGGCAACCATGTTCAATGACTGTGATTGTGTCTTGATCTGAAAGTTCCAGCTACACCCCTCTCGAGTCAGCCAGCAAAGGTGGTCATTATAATCCGTAACTCACTCCTGCTATAACCGTTGCTACGCCGACCACTACGACAATCAATGCAATGAGGTATCGGTTTCCATTGTAGAGAGCTAGGACTCTAAATAGCAAATTTGCTACATGATGTCAGCATAGGAGAGAGCGACGACTCAAATAAATGTATCGCACACGATACGACCAACTCAATTAGGCCTGTAGCGATTTGTCTGTAGAACGAATAGGTCCGACATCTGGTGATGAATCATATGTGTTATGTCTTCCGCGTAACATTTTGGTCCACGAACCCCTGATGAACATTAGTCCGTTGAAGACCATTAGCAAAGGTTGAAAGAGAACGAACCTCGATTGATCCCCACGAGAAAAAGCTTCCGACCCATGTTGTACTCTACGAAGGAGTCAAGATGGATAAGACCGGAGTCTCATGTAGACTGTTGACTCACCGAGATCAGTGCAAAGTAACGCACAGCGAAAAAAAAGCCACGATCCCAGGGCCTTATGCGGTTTCCAAAAGTAATTCCACTCTTCATCCAGCGTTATCAAATGGTCGTAGTATATGATGACTATGCAGAACATCAGGTTGAAAATATGCTGAGAGTCAGATATTATTACCCACCGAGACTGGTCAGTGTTAAATAATCTTGCGTATGGCTTCGAGGTCTGTTAGAAGTAGGATTTCCGGAACGATGAGAAAGACGTACAGCTGCGATAGCGTCCACGAAGCCATGGCTCGAACGAGTGTCTGTTCAAATAAAGGACAAGAAAAGAAGTCACCCAGTGACGTGCGCTCAACGCCCAGCGTTGGTAGCTTCTGTAGGTGAGGCTGAGCCCGTAACTTATACAATACGCGTGAGAAGTATCGGAGATACCATTCCTGGAGCAGTAGATACGAACACCGGAATCTGACCGAGTTGTTGGCAATCATGTTCGCAAACACAGGATACGGTGATCCCTCAGCTGCATAATTCTGTTGATTCTCCCCTTCCTTACATCAAGCGACCCGTGGCTGGTCGTCTGCCGTACACCTCCTGAAAAATGCAATTCAGAACTCACAACAGACTATTGGTGGTCTTAACACCGTTCGAGTGGATGCGACTGGTGTGCACTGGTCCGTATGAGGCGTCACGACATACAACGATGAGACGTGAGGCAGTGTGCACGTATCTCACATCTTTGCACCGATGCACCTAGAATGATTACTGCGGAGCATGAACTCAGTCGTGCTTACGGCGTAAAAGCTTATTACTAACCTACTAAGTTAGGATTGTAGCTGTGAGAGTCCGACTGCCAAAACCATGCAGGTGCCAGTGTCATAGGTACACCTTCGAACATCTGAAAGGGGAGACGGTGCAACAATACACCCGAGCTAGAAGTCCAGGCATTGATAGCGTCGCCGGTCCAGCTCGAACTAGTTGCTGAGACGAGACTTGTCGCGCTGAATTCCATTGCTCGAACGCATAATATCCAGGGATCCACTGGACGGGAATATTATAGATTAGGTACACTCGACGCGAACAGCTGTCAATTTGTCTCGAGAGCCAACAGAAAAAACAAGATGAGTGACTGACCGCTGCATCTTTGAGAACATCCAAGGAGATAAAGGTTGTTCAACACCACCGTGACTTGCAGAACTATGACGCGTTCGAGGCGGCCTAATACAAGTTGGACGCCGTCTGCGCAGATCAGGAATCGTGAGGTTAAAAGCCGGCTAGTCGCTTCAATACTCCAAAACACGCCTGATTGACGATGCAGGCCAGCTGAAGGTCAGCTTTGGGAGTGCAGGACGCCGAACTTAGGTGGGTTCAGTGACTTGCATCGTTCGGCCGCCGTCGCTGACTGCGGGGGACACAGTGTGGCGTCGGCGGGGAACGGAGTTTGAATTTTCAGATTGCCGACGAGACTTTGTGGCGTATTCCCGAGGCTCACCGGCAAATCTAGCGGTCTCTTTGAAGTCTTCCCCGAATGCATGCATATCATCAGTACTACAGGCGTTATTTTTTTTCGCGCTGCAGTCAGATGGTCTTGTGCAAACCATCAGAACACAGTTGTTCCAGTACGGATAATGTACGTATAAGACATTGTCTATGATATCTATGACTCGGAACCTTCGGTGGTGATGTATACATGATTCCAGATGGAAGCAGCTCCCATCTCAATCTCGGTCGGTCCGTGTACATATGCTGTTTCATGCGAGATATCCGGCCCATCTTCAACACATTCGTGTACGCAAGTACCGAGAAAGTCGAGTGTAGTAGGATTGAAGTCTGCATCGTCGCTGAGTGAGAGCGTGCAATTCGTTCGATTGACGCTTTTATGGATATTGAGCATCATGCGAGACAGCATAGTCACAGAAATGCTGGAACTTGTGTGAGTATTTGTTGAACGGTCCAGTTTATTACCACACCTGTTAACTACCACACAGAGGGATCCTTTTAAGACGGGCTGCGTTCTATAAGTGAGCCCCGAAGTCAGATGGTAGCTGAAATACATGCCTGCGAGCTCTATTGCTTCGTCAGATATCAAGCTTCATGAGGCGGAGAAATACTTACATAAAATGTGAGGATGTTGGCCAAATTTGCGCAAGTTAGCACGCTACGAACAGTCTTCAGATGACGAATTGGCGTTATTCAACAAGTCTTACATATAAAAGATGGCTCCTGAATGCTATTAGTACAGAGCTACAACAGGCTATAAGTGTACTTGCCATCTTTGAGCATGAGAACCAGTAACCCTCCGCTAGTGCGTACACGAGGTTCTCGAAGAGCTTCACGCGTCTTAGAGAATGTGAGCACGAATATCATTATGTCTATCCCGAGCAGTGCTTCCCACGCAGTGGCGTATCCTGGAGCGCAATGTAAGATCGCAGCCGATTTTTGCGGGCCGGAACTTACTGATTCCCCTGGGAGATAGTAATGGTTTGCAACGAAAAAAAGAGATTGAAGTATTAACGTACAGAGACACAATGAAATCGCAACCGTATTCTATTTCGCTCGCTTGGCTGTGACCCAGGAATATCCACTTGTAGAGATTGTTGAGCATCAGCACACTACGTGAAAAGAGGAACTCACCAAACAAGCTGCAAGTGCACCGCTAAACGCAACCGCTCCTAAGCCCAGAATGCGCCTGTCCTGCCCGTGTAGAGCATATACTCTGAGGAACATGATTACTGATAACTATTTGTCAGAAAGCGAGCGCAACGGAGCAGAGAATTAGGACGTACTTGTTACAACCCCCTCGATTATGGCGGCCGCAACCTGTCTATATCGAGAATAAAGAGTGCAGCTGGAGTGAACGTTGAAAGCTATCGCGAGCTGATGAGCTGACGATCACAAACCTCTTGAGTCGTTTATGAGCACCCCATATGCTATTACACTCTACAGCATGCCGATAGACGTACCTCGATAGAATTCCAGGTCATAAGGGTTGTGAGATTACTAGTGATCTGTACCGCCGTTAGCGTACTATTGTACGTATCTTCATCATGAATTGTACACCATAAGCTTACCAATGACAAAGAAAAGTATCGAATGACAAGAAACAACCATGTCCCGGCTGACCAGCGCCGACTCCAGACATGGCGTAGCTCATCATCAAACGTTAGGAGATGATCATACCATGTAAGCACTGTAGTCCGTCAGGCAATTGAGAGAAAGTTCAGACATCACGGGCATCACCGGTCCACTCACCGATGCTAGCGATTGTCAGATAATGTCGTGCAGCCCTGGGTCTCCTGAATCAGTAAAAGAGTTTGTGAAAGTATAGAAGAACATACATCTGCGATAGCCATTCAGGATCCATGCCACGTACCCCGGATACGAGGCAGGGAATATGCTTGCAGGAGGATACAATATCCTTCGAAAGACACAGTGGGCTGAGAACATATATATGTCAGTCGTGAGAAAATGTCATGACCGGTATTTGTTCTATGTGCACGACCTGGGAGTAGAGATGGAGTTTTCCCAGCAGCTCAAGGCTCTATACTTAATTAGATAGATAATCAGGTAGATGCAATATAAGACTGAGAGATGTACGCCAAGCTGCCATGACACTGAGATCGTGTGTTTGGCTGACTCGGAAATTATTCAATTGCCAAGACGGGTGGTGAATCATGCCCATCTGTTTGTTGCCTAAAACTCTGGATGGAGACCACAAATCTCATCAGCGGCCGAGGAAGATTATACATCCAGGCAGGAGTCGAGGACAGGATCTGACCGTCAACGAAGACCTCCAATATATGTGCAACAATCACTGACCTAAGACCCCCTTCATAAAGGAGGTTCGCTAGCCTTCACTTTACTTCCATCTCAGACTTTTGCGACCTATGTTGGGGTTGCATAGTATTAGATCTCTCACCGCCTGTACGGGGAGGGATGCTGGCTGCAGGAATTACGGCAGGGCGCGTGGTTCGATTCATGCAGTCATCATGCCGAACTCGGCGACAATCATCATAGATGGCATCTCCGTAAGAACGAAGCTGGCTGATTGTGATGGACAAAGGTTGCTTGTGAGAGCCTTGAGAATATTATACTAACTAACAGGAGTAAACAGCGGCGCCTGAGACTCGCTGTTGAGGTCTGTGACGTCGATCAGCGGTCGAGATAGCTAGATGTGAACAGAAATGAGCGTACAAGAACGTTGCCCGTGAGCATTGGACCTTCCCCGGAAGTCCTTGTCACGCATGCTTGCCGCCAATACTAGAGATGTCTGGTCCCTTCTTTGCAGTTTTAGTACCTTAAAGACCACCTGAAAAGCTAGAGGCATTGGAAGTGATCCATCATGCTTACAAAGTTTCGCCGTTCGTATGTACATGGTTCCCAGTACGAAGGGTTGCCATCTCGATGCTTATTTGACCGTCAATCTGCGTGCTCCCTGAAAAGGTACTGATCTCCGAGCTTCGAGTGTGTTCGTCATGATATAGACGTGTGCCGAGGAAGTCAAGGGTCGTTATGGGAATTTCTCCATCGGTAGAGAGAACTATATTTCTGCTGGCACTTTTATGAAGATTCAACATCATTCGCGACAGCATTGTAACAGAGATGCTGTGCTCCAAGTTAGTTACATACACGTTGCAAGACCTCGTCGAGCACTTGCCTGTTGACCACAGCAGCGAAACACCCTTTCAGCGCCGGCTATATCCCGTTGAGCATAGGGATCCGAGAATCACCAGTCTACCCACCGGAAGGACCTGACTTGCAGTGGTCAGTGGACGAATGCTGTTGTAGCGAGCACTTACGTAAAACGTGATTATGTTAGCCAAGTTTGCGCAAGTCAATACGCTGCGACTGAATTCAGCAGGAGGTCTGGCACGAAAATGTATTCGTACATATAATAAAGCGCTCCTTGATAATGCCTCAGCATGAGAATCCGCTAAGGGGTTAGTGAGATGCGTACCATCTTTGAACATCAAGACCAACAGTCCTCCGCCGGCACGGATCCTAGGCTCTCGAATAGCGGTTCGTGCCTTGGAGAACGTGAGCAGAAATATCAATACATCTAGCGCGAGAAGCGCTTCCCAAGCAGCTGCAAATCCTGCGGCATAGTGTGGGCTCGATGCTAGTGTCATACGATGAATAAACCTACTGATACCCCTAAGAGATATGAGTACGAAAACAGTAGTACTCATTGCGCCATCGACCTACGTGGATAGATAAATATGGCAGCCATAATCGATTTCTGTAGTTGTCCCAGATCCCAGAAACCCCCACTGCATGCCAGTCACAATGTGTTCTTCGTTTTAAGATGGAAACTCACTACACAAATTGCCAAGGCGCCACAGAACGCCAGCATCAATAAGCCAAGTATGCGCTTAGACCGTCCATGCAGAGCGTACACTCTGAGAAACAAGTTTCCTAATCACTGGTATGAGGCAAGTCTTAATTATTGCCGCGAAGTACGTACCGGTCACGATCAGCTCGATGAGGCCCGTAGCAACTTGTCTGTACTCCGAGTACAGATTGCAGCTAATCAAATTTTGGAATTTTTCAATTGAGAGCCTGTTCGTTCGCATACCACACACCTCTATAAATGGTAAGACGCAACATTCAACTATTGAAGAATGGGTAAGAACACACCTGAATAGAATCCCAGGACGTAAGGGTCCCAACCCACGATATAATCTGTGCGGTAGTCAGAGCATGCCAATGACAGTCTGGCACGGATATCGCTTGCAGATGTGACGTACTAGGTTCACTTGACTGAAATAGCGAGTGACGAAAAACAGCCATCTTCCGGCGGGCTTGCGCCTTTTCCAGACATAGTGTTGCTCATCGTCGAGCGTTATGAGATGATCATATAACACAAGTACTGGTCGCGACGTTGGAAGGCGCTTAAGTGAGATAGTATGTACGGTCCTTATCGGCAAGCTCACCGATGCTGCTTGTATTTATGTAGTTTTGCCCTCTACTAGAATGTAATTTTAGCTTTCAGAATTTCGTGTTGTAAATATAAGACGTACAGCTGCCACAATAACCCGGGATCCATGGATAAGATGGTTGAGTGCGAAGAGGGAACTTAGCTTGAAGGGACAAACGGTACCCTGTCGTAAAGAGAGGATAGTTCAGAGATATAGGTACCAACCGTGAGAAAGGATTTTAGCTCAAAGGGCCGGCAAGGCATCGAACTGACCCCATCGAAACAGGTGTTCGATCATGTTATTCGAAGCTGTGTTGACGCCGTCATTGTTCTGAAGTGTAGACTGGACTGCTGGTTAATGAGTGCGCATGGATACCACGTATTTCGCCGATACAATGTGCAAAAACAGCGGCATCAACAGGGAGGAGTGAACGAGCGTAATAATGCGATCGCAGCGACGAAACTATCGTTAGTTGAAGAGTAAAGCCATGAACACCGGAACAATGTCTCGTGACAGCGTTACTAGAAACAATTTGGAAGATAGCGCAGTCCGGACGGGTGCTGTATATCATTCATCATGTCAAGTTTACTATATGCATAGAGCGCACCGCTGACCTGAACTCTGTTGTGAGGAAAGTTTGACAGTTCGCAGCATATTCTATACTTCCAGCTCGTGTGTCGTGCCCTTTGACAGCAAAGGATCAAGACGGTCTCTTTCATCTTCGGTGGCGGCATCGCCTCCAGGGGGAGGAAGGCTGATCCTCGAAGTCAGAATAGGACGCGACGTATGCTTCCAGTTCAGACTCAGGTCGACGGAGTTGTCATCGTTGGAGGCAGCTCTATCGTGAATGTTGAGCATGATGCGCGATAGGACCGTCGTGGAGAGGCTGTACGAATGCGGTAAACACCGATAGATTGAAGGAAACATGAAGCGGACACACCAGCCGACGGTTGTAGATAGAGACCCCTTCAGAATCGGCTGGAGAGGACTGTCGGTCATACCGGCCTGTACAGGTGAAGATATACGTACAGGAAGAAACTAGATGGAGTTATTAGCTGAGGCTAGGCATATGCTAATTAGGTTACACCTACATAAAACGTGCAAATATTTGCTGCGTTGACACACGCAAGTACGCTATCATCAATTCCGAAGATCTCAGCTCGATATTTCGCTTTGCAGACACCACCTGTGGCTATACTCACGCGAAATATACAGAACCTGAAGGAGATTCACGTCCAGTTAGCCATAGCAAACGAAGAGTAGAATGCAATCACTTGCCATCCCGGAAAACTAGCGTCACTAGGTCATCTGCCTTTGTAGACAATTGATTGCGTCGCATTTGAGCTGTCTTCGCGACGGTGAGGGTAAAGACCAGAATATCAAACACGAACAGCGTCTCCCAGGAGGCTGCTATGCCTGTAAGATGCATTGCTCGATCAGATTAACTACCTCATAGCTCATGAAGGGAAACGAGATGCATACGGATGGCACTGCAACTTTCATCAGAATCCTATAAATAGCTGCGGGTTTCGTGATGGAACTCACGAAGATTGGGTCAATGCAGTGTGACAGCCACCTTGCACAACTACGTCCGTCTTCTGTCCAGTAAGTGCGAACTAAATGCACAATAAGTTCACGCCAGTCGCTAGTCCAACAAATGGCACATACCAGGCTAATAATCGCTGCAGCTATCCCGACCATCGTGAAGAGCACTAGAACCCATCTTGCCCGTGAATACAGCCCATACACCCTAAGGAACATGTTATCTTTGAAGATGTCTCAGCAAGGCCAGACAAAGAAGGAGATGTAACCTACAACATGACAGAGTCAACGAGATTACCAGAACAGCTTGACGGTAAAAAGAGAATTGGGCGCAGCTAAAGACACGTTGAGTCTTGAGACGCGGTCATACAGGAATATACTCCCACCTCTGACCGACTACGTCATTACAGGTTCTCAGACAGTGGAAATATGAAGATACTAACCTCAAGCGAAATAAATGGAATAAGATTTCCAACGACAACAGTAATTGCCTAATCGAAAGCAAAACTCAGTGGCGAACATAATCAAGCATTGCGGACACATACGGTGAAGAATGAGAAGTAGCGGTTCGCAAGAAAGAGCACTCGCGATACGCATTGAGCCTGCTTCCATACGAGGTGATACTCAGACCCAATCGTGACAGCGTGGTCGTAATATAGTATCACTTCGCACATCATCGCATTCAATCATAGTCGAAGTCGAAGAGGTGGTGTAGCTCACCGACGCCAACGAGCTCAAGACAATTATGTACATTTCTGCGAACAATCTCAGTTTTAAATTCTGGGCACTATCCAACGGGGTACACTCACGTTTGCCACGTCTGCGACGAATCCATATTCGCTCAAAACACAGGGAGAAATCGAACGAAGAACCCGCCTTCGTAAGATGGGTAGAACGCTAGCTCTCAATCACAGCTACACGTAGAATGATGGTATACCCAACACTACTCGCTGATACCTGCAGCAGAGTGGGAGGTAGAATGGCGGGAGTGCACGGTGTTTGCAACGCGCAGATGTCAGCGTTTATGTCCGCCGAGGTGTCCTGCACATCGAAGCTGTCGGTCGCACCGACGGATTGATGATCAAAGATTGTCCTCGTCTCAATCCAGTGATGTTACCAGATATCTGATAGACCTGAGCTTTACAGATGTTAGTGACCAGACTGAATCCCACGAGAAACCACGTACCCATTGGTTAGAGTTTTTCATACGACCACGCAGCAGACAAGGATAGATTGTGCTGCTCGGTCGCTCCCACGTCTTGCCTTGCCTTGAAGACTACGCGAAGAAGGCTGATTCTATCAACCTTCCGCTGATGATTTCGAGGTAGGACGAAACTTTGTAGCGCTGAACCATATTGCAGCGCATTTGCTAAATGAAAGCGGTGCAAGGGACAATGACACGGAATTGGTACTGTCATGACCACAATACGCCCACGGACGTATCTCAGTGATACCGGAAGGAGCCTGTAAGCTTATGTCACTGCCGTATTGAGAACGGGAACTTACAGTAGCACTATGCGCTCCCATTCCATTGGCAGTTATTGCCCGTCATGCACAGCGCTAGCAGTCATAGTCAGCATCTTTCAGGAGAGCGCGAAGTTACCACGATCGCATCTATAGATCTGCCAGATGTCAGGGTGTTGTATCCAAGGAACGCGTCTGGCCAACATCGGCGGCTCAGATGGTGTTGCGCGTTGTAGGGGAGACTGATGCTCCAAAACTACAACGGCCCGGCTTGGAAAGCGCGGTGAAGATGTTGGGATGGAAATGTAGCAAACTCGCGATCGATAAGCACTGCTCGCGGGTGATAATTACGGTGTCAGCCGTATTCATCGAAGCATCTAAAATTTCAATTGGAAGATTGCAAAGTCTGTGCTCCTTGAGTGAGGCCCTTGCAGATGGGGAAGCGGGCATAAGCAATGACGCTGTTCTGGTCAACATACTCCCAGGAGAGTTGCATTGCCTCACAGCACTCCCTGCAAAGGAAAGGCGCTGGGAAACGGCACATGGTGCATTCCGCAGGCATGCTGGCGATCCAAGGACATCGGAACGCGGTCTGTGCGGGAATGCATAGCCAAAGGCCCAGGATTCAAGCCACCTGACGGCCGAAAGAGGGAAGTAATGATAGAATGGGCACAGAAGAGGCTACACAGGTTTGCCTATGCCAAAAGCGCGATTGCGCCGTTCTGTCCTGGAACTTCACATAGTCAATGGCTGGGATCGAAGCCTGGGCGGTGAATGGTACCTTCATTTCCAGCCTGATGCCTCTCTTTATACCCGAGCTACGACAGCGCAAGCAATCCGCTCGGTTTCGTGTGTGTCCGAGACATGAAACGGTCTACAACATGCATCGATAGGAGCTGATAATCACGAGTGGCGGAAAAGGCGCAGAATGACGCGGTATAAGAGCTGGGTGAAGAATGTTGAGAAAATAAGTAACATCTAGGCTGCACAGCAAGCCATAAGCAGGGCTCAGACCCCCGTCTCAGTGTTTGAATAACGCCGAGGATAAATGCCAGTAAATACGCTGTAAACTGATGCATTAAACAGGATGACGAGACTTGTAAACTGCTCTGCCGTCGAGGTTAAGAAGGAACGTGTTTCGTCCAAGATGGAAAGACAGGCGTCAGTGATTGCGCACGATTGCTTAGATAATCAACCCTGATTTTTCGGGCTGATCATCTGAGATCGGCATTCTCCGCCCCAGCCCTTAAAGAGGTCTCTCCTCCAGACGAATAACGCTCTCCTCATCCTCTCCTTTCTCTGCCATCCTCCTCACCATGTCTAACGTCTTCGTGAGTGTCCCCTCTGACCCCGTCTGGTCAAATTTACACGTATTAATTCACGTATCTTGCATATCGCGCCTCATCTACAGTTCGACATTTCCATCGACAACAAGCCCGCTGGGCGCATCATCTTCAAGCTCTACGACGATGTCGTTCCCAAGACCGCGCGGAATTTCCGTGAGCTCGCCACTGGCCAGAACGGCTTCGGCTACAAGGGCTCCACCTTCCACCGTATCATCCCCCAGGTATGCCTGTCCATCAACGCAACAGCTGACACGCGTTGACACACGCATTCGCGTCCCAGTTCATGCTCCAGGGTGGTGACTTCACCCGCCACAACGGCACTGGTGGAAAGTCGATCTACGGCGAGAAGTTCGAGGACGAGAACTTCCAGCTGAAGCACGACCGCCCCGGCCTCCTTTCCATGGCGAACGCTGGCAAGAACACCAACGGCTCCCAATTTTTCATCACCACGGTCGTTACATCGTGGCTTGATGGCAAGCACGTCGTCTTCGGTAAGCGCGTTTCTTTGTGCCGTGATGGTTATGAGACTCAATTATATGTGCAGGCGAGGTCGTTGAGGGTTTCGACATTGTGAAGAAGGTCGAGTCTGTTGGCGCACCCAACGGTACCCCTCGGTCGGTCGTCAAGATCGAGAACTCCGGCACCCTCTAAGCTATTCACTACGTTCAAGACCGTTCGGTGGACTAGAGAAGGACTTAAACAGATAAATTGTATTATCAGCGCGGATGCACACGCACACGAGTAAATAAAGTCTCTGGAGCTGGCCATATTCTTGCGTGATTTCTGAGAGAAAGAACTGCAATGCCAGCATGTATTCAGTGGAAAACGCATACACAGTCGCCTACAACTCATTTCGCTTCGAACGGCGTCAAGGACCGGGAACATCGAGATCACTGCGTGCGATTTAGACGTGCTATTACCGCTTGCTTGCGCGATCGTCTTTGCTCCCGCTTTGGCATGAGCTTCGCAGCAATTACTCCTCCCCTTATGCAGAAGACTCGCCGCGACATGGTCTCCAATCTCCAGCTTCTCTACATCAATCATAGACCAGCTGCAGGATAGAGTATAGACCCATAGAATTCCGTCGTAACGGAACAATTGCAAGTTCAAGTAGATGTCATTCCCAGGCTCCAAAATTGCGTCAAGTTCGAGCTCACAGACCGCGTGGACAAACCCATCGCCATCTCAAGAAGTAGAGGGCCTTCTCGGACATGAATCGGAGCCTTTATTGTCTTCTCGTACCCACCGCCATTATAGCCACATAGACGCGGAGGTAGCAAGTGATATAGAGCTCGAAATCGAACATGACACGACGGTGAAGAACCTAGCGGGCGCGGAGGCCGTTCCTACACATCCTGTACTTGACGGTGATAGTGAAGCTGGTGTGTATGGAATTGAATTTGCCCAGTTGGTCATACTTATTGCTTGCGTACGCTATAGACTCGGATTCGGACGAATGGGAGGACTCAGACGACGCTGTGCACGGAGGCACCGGGAAGAGACAGCTAGGTACGTGTCCGACCCATCTGTAATAGCGAGATGGTACACTCACATGCATTGGACTAGGGCTTATAAGCGCGTCATTTCTCATATTCAACCGCGTAATAGGGACAGGGTATGATTTATCGTACGAGACCTGTAGTAATCCTTATGCAGCCCACCTGCTTTCACAGAATATTCGCGACTCCTAGTGTTATCCTGCGTTCATCTGGCAGCGTGGGCCTTTCGCTTGTACTATGGTTGCTTGGCGCGATTGTGGCTGCCTGTGGAACAGCTGTATATATAGAATTGGGCACTGTGAGTCCTCATTGCCCTCATGTTTGTCGAGATGAAAGCGCATATACCCACTCATATTGCGATTTCGCAAACAGGCACTCCCATATAGCGGCGGCGAGAAGAATTATCTCAACTTCATATACCGTAGGCCACGGTTTCTTGTAACCTGTATGTACGGTGCTTATGCAGTGTTTGTTGTGAGTGAACTCTACTATGCCTCCTTATACAGCTATTGAACTCATCTTCGCTCGCATACAGGGGTGGCAATCTGCGTCTTGCTCCGTATTCGGGGAATGTGTGTATTCGCCAATCTCTGTCCGCTGAGTGTGCTGAAATACACTCTAAGACGCTATGCATGCTCTCAACCCCACGAGAACGCCTTCTCCGTGGGCTACGCGATCGGCAAGCGTTCTCTGCATAACGTTCGCCTTCCTATTGCACGGGACCCACGTCCAGTGGGGGCTGCGTCTGCAGAACGCCCTCGGGATGTTCAAATTTCTCGTACTTCTTGGTATCGCGTTGACCGGTCTTGCGGTTTTGATGAATGTGAAGGGCTTTGAGATTGCAAACGTGAGTAGCAAAATTGTGGTCATCAGAGCGGCCTCACCTCATCGTTCCTTCTAGCCGCCGAGAAATTTTGAATGGAGCACAATGTGGAAGGGTAGCGGCAGTGGCGGCGCCAATGCGTTCGTCACCGGGATGTACAACGTCATATGGTAGGTATCTCCGTCTCTCTGGTCTGAAGTTGCGGGATTTAGTGATTGCTCCAGGTCCTTCATCGGCTACTCCAACGCAAACTATGCCCTGGGTGAAGTGCGTGACCCCGTGCGAACGCTCAAGCGTGCAGCACCGCTCGCGATGT
This sequence comes from Phlebia brevispora, assembly GCA_027627325.1. Lineage (NCBI taxonomy): Eukaryota > Fungi > Basidiomycota > Agaricomycetes > Polyporales > Meruliaceae > Phlebicolorata > Phlebicolorata brevispora. The sequence continues at coordinate 26,156 of JANHOG010000105.1, forward strand.
TCCTAGTCACCATCGTATACCTCTTGGTCAACATCGCGTATTATGCTGTAGTCAGTACGGAAGAGATCCTTGGCAGCGGCCGGATTGTGGCGGCGCTTTTCTTCGGAAAAGTGTGGGGTATCGGGGCCTCGAGAGTATGTATCCCAATGATCTCGCTATTTATTATCCCTCTCAAGACTTTAATGGACAGGTCCTGAGCGCGATTGTAGCCTTTTCCACACTTGGGAACGTGCTTGCTGTCCTTTTTACCCATGGACGAGGTGAGTGCCGTGAATTCTTTCAATACGTCCGCTTACTGAACGACCCATCGTTCAGTGATACAGGAACTTGGTCGGGAACGCGTCCTTCCTTTCTCGTCATTCTTTGCAAGTAATCGCCCTTTCGGCGCGCCACTTGGAGGATTGTTCGAGCAGTATGCTATCACCGCATTTCTGGTCGTTGCCGTCCCAGCTGGAGATGCATATCTGTTCATGCTCAACAGTACGTTGTTCTGGTCTTTTCCGACAGACACTGCTGACTGATTGAGTTGATCTTGCTGTACGCTTCGCGCCTGTTCATCACAGTGTCCTCATATCCGGTAGCCTTGATCAACATGCTGGTCTCTGGCGGACTTCTACTTCTCCACGTACCCGAGCACGTTCTCCCATCAAGGCTTGCCGAGAATCTGCCAACCAGGTACAAGTGGCACCCGCCGTTCCGCGCATACACGCCTGTCATCGCGTTCTTCTTCGTCTCAAACGTTTTCCTGACGTTTG
>JANHOG010000106.1:0-26840 GCA_027627325.1 Phlebia brevispora
TCAGCAAGTAAAGCTATTTTGTGTATTTTTGAGCTCACTGCAAGACATTCTAACTGAAGTTACAATGGGGATCTTCGGTGACTTTTCCAGTTCGTGACACCGTACTAGAGTCGCGTGCAATTGTCCACGCGGCGGGAAAGGACGGCTCTCTGAAGGAATACAGATCAGTTCCACCGTCACCGAAGATAAGCTGAGAATATCCGTACACTTTGAGGTCAGAACAGCTTCGTTCTTGCGCCATCATCAGCGCAGCTTGTGCGAAGGTGCTTGCAAGTTCCCAGGCAGCGCCGCGGCAGGCATTGGGCGGCACGACTGTGACAGCGCACGTGAGTGTGACGGTAGACAGCTATCGTCACGCGCGTTTGATGCTTGAACTTGAATTTCAGAATTGGATTGTCACCTCTCAAATATTGATACCCACCTTCTTGATACCACCGACATGTACACATGCTCTGTTTAACTTATGTTTTGATATTTAGGAAATAAATGTCGCTGGTCGTACACCACTATGCACGCAAAGATCAGGTGCAGCCGTCGGCGGATGCTCTCCTGCACGCAGGCTGGAACGTCGCTCGACATGCCTTGACTCATACCTGGCGTAGCGCGGAAGCTTCCATAGACTTGGACGTTTTCGGTATGTATTCAAATTTCTAGCTGTGACTTCGAGATTGCTCATAGGAGATCATCTAATAGCATCAAGAGGAAACGCTTACTGCTATGCTGTAGAACCGCCTCAGGTGCACTTAGGAGAATACCCCAGTCATTCTCAACAGTTGAAGGAATGGGATCAAGATTTGAGCGACGACGAAATGTATCGCACTGCCGATCTTCTAGACTTTGAAACCAGCTTGTTGCCGTACGAAGTATCACAAACGGCTGGGGTTATACAGCCGTCTTTCGATGTATCGTCGTCCGTATGTGCGCCCAAGTTGTTGCAACATACTTGGCAGGGACAGTCTGATTCCCATATCTTTGACCGCTCGGAGGCTAACGGCGAGCCTCGAAGTAGTACAAGCGCCGTGCCAGCTGCGAACGATCTGGGTGGCACATCCATTCTTCTAGCGTCAATGTCGGAATGGCCTCTCAGGCGTGCGGACGTTCCTTCACTTCCACTTCCACGATCACGATACTCGACAAAGGATATCATTATGGCGGACCACTCCAGTTCGATGCCCGAGGTCCCTCGCATGGACCCACACCACGAAGACCATGAAGCGACGAAGTCGTCTTTGTTCTTTCACTATGCGCATTCGGAAGGGGCTGAGGCTCATGCTACAAGTTCGGACGTTCTGCTCAAGACGCATCCTTCTACCATTTTTGATGCAACGCAGATGCCAAGTTCTCATCATGAACACTCGTCCCTGTCGTACACTTTCCCAGCGGCATCTCCCATCCCCGGACTGAGCAATGTAGATTCGAACATTGCCACTGAAAATGCCGCACTAGCTAACGAATCTTCCATTGAGCTGGAGCTGCCAAGTGTCTCAAGGGACATTGTACAGGATGATAGGTTAGTTGATTTCACATGTCGCATTGCCCTCTGCTGTCTTATATTTAATGCCATGCGCACGACTCTGAAGTGACCCAGCAAATTCAGCCTTTGTGATACACGATGACTCTGATTCACAAGATACAGTTCTAGAAGACGACGACAGTCTCTTCCCTTCTTCCAGATCCTGGCTGCGAGAAGACAGCGAGGATCCTGCGATCTTAGTGCACAACAGAACCATAAAGATGGACCGTGATCAGGATCACGAGGAGTTATCTTCGGCCGCCTTTACGCTGGCGAATTCCCGTAAGCTTCGTCGAGATGAAGACGAGGATTCAATATACGGACCCCTCACTCCATCTGATTACGATGGCGAAGCCATGCCGGACATACAGCATATGATTGGCAGCGTCTCGCAGCGTGGGCAAATTGACGAGGTGCAGGTCTCGAGTCCCCGGTGCAACGAAAACAGTGACAGTTCTTTTCGACAACTCGTGTCCGTCCGGCCTACACATCAGTACAATGTGCAAGGATCTCTCGCCGAGTTTATTCCAAAGGTGAGTTTTCCTTACTGTTTAGCACTGAGCGCAGTTCACACACAGTTGTACAGCCACATTTCTACGTCGCTCCTGAGCTGTCGACAGCGGACCCCTTCCATCCACCCGAACTTGCCCAGTTTGAGCGCAAGCCCATCCCCAATCCCGCCGCATTCCACGGACTCAGTCGACAGGTTCTTGCGGCAGCCGTTCGCCCGGTGTGCATGGGTGATTCCAATCCGCGGCACGCCTCCTTGGGCTGGAGCTTCGGAGGCCGTTTTCGTCTCGTATTTGGATCATATTGACGACATCATTGGGGCGATCGTCTGGACTCCGGATGCATTACATACTTTCTGGGACCATATTGTTCGGATACGAGCAGCAGGCACATGCGGGGCCCTGGGCATTGCCTTTGAACTGGCCCATCTTCCTCGAAGACTTTCTGACGCTCGAGAAAGTCCCCAGAGGAAGCGACTCCCGCTCTTATCCACCCTGGACCACATAAAGGTACACGTGGACACCGCGTATGCTGCGAGACTGCGTAGCATGCTCGACAGCTGGACATATCCGCCCGCACCCAGCGCTGCTGAAGACTCGACTTGGGACTTCAATGAGGGGTCCTGTATCTACATGAGCTCTGACGACGATATCGACTTTGGGTCCAAGCTGGACATTGAAGTGGATGACGAGCAGGGAGATCTCAGTCATATTCCACAGCAATCTGTCGCGGAACAGAAGCCCTGGTTGCAGGGAGCAATACTTCCGCTGGTAGACGAAAGGAACAGAGGTGTTCTGTTAATCTAACACCCTGCATCGTATAGTTATCTACCCGACACGATATATTCATGTCGCTTGCATATACACATGTTCTTTATTGCGAATATTTCTGGCGATACATATCCGTGAGAGTGCTTGGACGGTCCATTCGCCAGGTACCAAGAAGTTCATAAAGTAGCAAATCCAGATCCAGAGCAGGATAGAGCAGAGACAGAGCAAGCCCATAATACATATTGCAGGTTGACACAGCAGTCCAGCAGCAACCCATAGCAGTCCAGCACGGTCAGTCACCAAGATCGACAGCAGGTCCAATAGAGATCTTGACTTTCTTCGCATTCCTTTGAGAATCGTCCGACGCAGTAGAGGTCTTGCGCTTCAGTTCCGGTTCCAGGTCCATCTCCTCGTCTTGAGTTTCCAGATTGAGTTGCGTCTCTGCTTGAGTCTGAGAGCCCGCCGCCGCGGGAGCGGATATCTCCATCTCGGCATCCGGAGTAGCGGGCACTTCCTCCACCGACTCTTTTGCGTTACTGCGACACACAACGAAACATCGTGAACGGAGACATCATCGCGAGTTGTGAAGACGTACACCGTTCTGCCTTGACGTTTAATTTGGTTTCCACGCTTGCGATTGGATCTTCTAGCCGGTGTCTACTCGGAAATGTAGCACAGAAATCAGTATCTGTCATCTTGCAGACAAACGAACTTGCCAATTCAGCTAGTCCCAGAATGCGTTTCTCCACGTCCGGGCTCGGATTGAAATAATCTTGATATTCTTGGGTGTTTATGATAGTACGAACGAAGACATAGCGCGGCTTATGCGTGGTCTTGCGCCTAGTTGGTCTAGACCTTGTGCCTTTTTTGTTCTTACTCTTTGATGAATAGGTAGTGGTCTCCATCATTCCGAGATCATCTTGTTCCCTGTTTTCAAGCGCAATAAAACCTGTAAGCATGTGGGTATCAGTGGTGGCCGAAAGGCATTATGAAAATGGAAATAACCCTCGGTCTCGAGCCGTTTGAATAGTTGGCTAGCGACAAGCGATTCGCAGCCTGTCTAGCAGGTCAGTAAAAGCACAGATTTCGTTCAGCAGAACGCACCGATCAGCTTGGCAAAAGCAGCTAAATTCTCAGGGTTGGATTGTTCACAGATTTTAATAGCTCGCCTAACGAAGTCTCAGCACGGCAAACTAGACAAAGTATGAGACAGACCTAAAGAGTGCAAGATCTCTGAATTTCGCCATCATACGTGGATGGAGATTGTGGACCATGATGAGGTCCCAATTCTGGTCTGCTCGCACGCGACAATCGAAGCATATGAACTTCTCTGGTAGATCGGAGGCTATGCCACTATGATAGCCCATGCACCTGTGACAGGATGATGTGACGACTTGCAGACAATGAATCATTATAATACGTACCAGACATGAAACCAGTGGTTACAACCCCCATCGCAGAATAAGCAATCAGAATCCTCAACCTTGAGCAATTCATGAGTCCTCAACATAGATGAATAGCAAAGTAGAGCGTACGTCGACACCGCACTCGCACGCTAAAACTGCATCAGGGGACTTCTGTATAAGTGCAGATTCAGTCAGAGCAAGTCCGTTCTCCACTTGGGTACTCATATCTACAAGCTGACACTTAGCAACAACCAAAATTAAATCATAAAGAAATGCACGTACCCAACATGTCCGTGTCTGGCTCCGCCAGCGCAGCTGTCCGCCTCGCAATGACGGTCTCTGTCAGCATCTGCGTGTCGATCGATTCGCAGGGTTCCTCCACCTGAGTAGGAGGAATCGAGGGACACGAAGACTGAATAGGGTCTGAAGGAGGCAGCGTACTATTGAAAGACGGCGGAAGCACGGGTCTTCGTTTAGCACCCGTGGCCACGCGACAAGGTGCAGGTCGCGGGGTTGGTGATGGGCAAGGGGAAGAAAGAGGCGAGCTCGAAGGCGGGTCAGGAATGAACAGTGGACCTTGAATTTGAGTCTGATCAACACACTGTGTCTGTGTGCACTCTGCGGACGCAGAAGACAACTCCTGTTTGAAGACACATAAACTCAGGAACTAATCCGTGGCTTCATAACTCACGAGTTGTCCAACATGACGCGGTACCTTTTCCTTCACGCCTTGGAAAAGGCATTCTGCTGAAGGCGAGAGTTCCTTTGCAGAGTCGTCTGGCTCGCATGGAAGTGGAACAATGTTTCCATCCCCATCTCGCATACCAAGAGGTCCAACGAACTCCATGCTGCCTGTCTGGCGGATTCTCCATGCCCCAAGGACCTGACCTGTGCGAATAGTCAGCGCTATAAACACAATCAAGTAACTATTAACGACCATCATCATTTTCGCCTTCCGCGTCGGCGTCCGCAAGACCTTCCTCGGCATCCCATACGACATGCCGTTTTTGAGCGTCTTCCTTCTGAAGCTCAATCTGTTGCAGTCTCGTCTCGGCCTCTTCCGCAGGTGTGAGGGGTGGAGCATGGAGGCCATTGCCTTGGACCGTGGTCCCGGAGAAGGGAGCATTGTTGTCTTCCAAAGTCGGAAGATAAGCCGAAACGGAGGCGACACGGACATCTACGCCATGCCACCCCGTCTCTATCTGCCCTACGCTGCATTTCTCTGGCACTTCTTGACGATCATGCGTCGTGAAGAACCATTTGTCTTTGGCGGCATCCCCAGCGCGAAAATGTGGAGGTTCGTAGTCGTCTGGTGTATGGTCGTAATAAAACAGCTTGAAGGTAGCAAAGCGCCGTTCTGCTAACTTATCAGCGAAGGGAGATGATCACGGAACGATTGGTGACACACTGGGCAAAGTATCCATTTGAGTTGTGGCTTGTATCAAATTCTTAATTAACGCCTGCGAAACAGATTCTATCAGATATTGATCGTGCCATGGACCAAAGCATATGAATAATACCTTGACGCTTCTCTTCACCTCCCCAAGGGTAGGTATTTTCCCCTTCTTCGTTGCATCTACGACAGGGTCCCTTGTCTTCGATCCAGAAATCGATAACTTCATGAGATCCTCTCCCAGTGTCATGACGGGTATGGCAGCGTTTGAACCCGGTACTCGATAGTACTGGAAATGGAAGTCAGGATTCATCGACAGAGTAAACGAAGGACTCCAATCTTACCTGAAAGTTGAAAGTATATGCTTCCACGATACTACAGACATGGGGTTAGAAGTAGATTCGTGATAAGTATCCAGAGGCTCACTTATTAGGATCTTGGTTATCCTGGTAGTCCGATTATTGTCCATCACGTCAGAGTGACCAGCCATTGAGCACCGAATTACTTACAAGATATATGGCGAATACAAAGCTTCGCAAGTACTGCTTCTGAAGTGCGTCAAATATTCCATATTCCTGGAGAGATAGATTAATGGAGTGAGCGCTTGCGTCGTGCTTCTTGTAAACAGTTGCAGTAACAGTACCAGGTAATCCAGTATTTTGTCTGCTTCCTCCGTATAACCCCGTGTCACAGTCATGATCTTGAAACCGCTAATGTTCTTCTCGCTACGGTCTGAAGCGAATGATCCATCTGCGCTTCCCACGGAGGAATTCGCCGATGTCAAGAAACCTGTCAAAAAGACCGCATATAATCAGCTTAGTCTCTGTACACGAGATACACGGAAGATAATGAGTACTTTGCGAGAAATTGTCCACAGGCAGCAAATTTCTGTAATTCACGGTTCAGCCTGTATTCCTGCTAGACGAAGTTACACTCGCCGTAGATATGTTATGCACCCCAGTCCGGCTCTCAGCAGCGTCTGGATAGATTGCAAGCTCTGTTGTGCCGTCAGAGCCTCCTACTCCTGCTGTCAGATCTCTTCTACCCTATTGCAAATCGCACCCACCGTTTTTTGTTCTGTTCTGATGCTCTGGGCTTGCATAATGCTCGGATGGATGGCAATGTAATGAGAGCTGGTGCGAACGCGTCGAACTGCATAATGCGGAGTATAAATATTATCGATCGGTAGCCTGCCGGAGAGGGAAATAAGAACTCCGCTGCGCGCAGGCGCGTCGCGCTTGTGACAGCAGCCTGCTACTGTCACGGTGCGCCATGGCGATATTCGGTCTTTGGGTGCGTAGTACAACTCAGGTTTCTCAGCAACTGACTTATCGGGTTGTATGAAGGTCATTAACAAAGCTGGCGGGCTGGTCTACCAGCGAAACTTCGGAGGTCAGGCTCTTCTAACAGCAGGTGCAGTAGCAGAACTCACAATATCAGAACAGAGGGCCTTCCAAACCTGACATCGAACGAGTATCTCGTGTTGGCTGGTACATTGCATGGTATCCATGCTATCACTAGTCGCCTCTCTCCCACTGGGTCAAGTTCCGGTGCCCATGTCATTGAGGGAGAGTCATTCAAGATGAACATCTTCCTTACAGCTACTGGTTCGCTGCTCAACGACTCAGACTTCCCTGTTACAAGTCTACTGACGCCACGACACATTCTTAGGGACGAAATTCGTACTGCTTACTTCCGTAGTAGAACCCACAGCAGACTCAGTGCTCCAGAAGGTGTACGAGATTTATGCAGACGCTGTCATGAAGAATCCCTTTCAATCCCCGGAAATGCCTATTCGTTCTGAAGCTTTCGATACACGTATTACAGCTCTACTTGGATAGTAATGAATCAATGATGAGATATCTATCTATACACGCCATCGACCACGCGTGTCAGAGATGATGCTCAATAGTCACCAATTCAGAGTAAGTCCCGCGGTTATCATAAGTACTCCAAGATATATGAAGATGTCAGATGATGTGGTATGCCTTCTACCATGGTCACTGAATAGTCCCTGTACATTGCATGGACACAAACCACAATACTCATAATCTATTGCTCTGCAGTTACATCCACAAGCTACTAGGTCCGCTATCAATTGCTGAGGGATGTACAGTGATAATACAAAATGACAACTCACCAGCTCGTTATGCGATCGTTCAACGCGGTGTCGAGCATCGCTAGAAGCATCCGGTCGCAGCCCGAGGTATTCGCACATGAACACTCGAAGTATGAGATTCCATCTTCGCATGGTGGGTATGTCTAGTGCGGATGCATCGTCCTATACGTAGCGATATCAGAATGTATGAACGAAGATTTTTGAGCGGTATAACCAACCTTGAGGGTATGCCATACTCGAGGGAAGGGATTGGCAATAACGTGGAGGATATCAACACCGAGCTTCAGGAAGGGTATATGGTCGTCTTCGACGAAGCCGAATGACATAGCACTCCTTGGCGCAAAGAAGCTTGTCCACTTGTCCCCCGTTGTTGCGCTATCTCCGTCATACACAAACGCGCCACTGTCCCCTAATCGTTTCTCGACGGCGAGCATCCGGTCGAAAAGCCATCCAGTGGACTGGAACGACGAGCGGATGACTGGACGAGTAGCGCCAAGAAGGTCCAGTAGTATGAGATGCTCGATTCCCGCTATCTCATTAGTGTGTGTGAAAGGAACCAGCCTCCGTTTCGAATGAGGCGCGATGTACGAGTTTGCCCATTTATGCGCAAGATGTCTGCAGTCTTCAGTATTTCACGTGTAGAGCGTAACTGGAGTAGCATACCTTGCGCCATATATTGAGTCTGTGGCAGTCCATTCCTTGAAGGCTTCCTCCCCATCAAAGAATACTAATTGAAGCGTGGTATCCGCGAGGTCGTCCTCGTCCTCGTCGCTCTCACCTGCCTCCACTCTGGCCAGTCGCGCGTCGAGCAGTGAATTCAAGGCCTCTGCAAGATCAAGCATAAAAGCGCATGGCGCAGCAGAGTCTGTTGCTCCTAAGAACTGATTTTCTGTCATGCTTCCGTGCACACTTGATAAATCGACATGAAACATACCTGATTCCCAGGATATGTCGGAAAGTATTTGCTGTCAAAATGTGCAGCTAGGATGACACGTCTAGATGCTTTTGGGTCTTTTGTAGCGATGACGTTCGTGAAGCGTTTGACACCGTAGGGTGTCGTGTCGTTGAACGAATCTTCTTCTACCTCCCAATTAAGCTTCTTCAACGTGTCGACAATGTAGTTGCGAACTAATGTATTATTCGCAGTGTCCGCTGCCCGTGGAACGAGGATTTTTGCAACGTGTGATGATTGATTCGACGGGTCGATATTGCGAACGGGGTCGGGGATGCGAGACAAGCGAAGCTATAGCATCGGCAGACAGTTGAGTGAAGTCGCGCTCGCCTAGCGACGACGCTTGCTCGGTTCGGAGAGGTAATGAGAGTAGTAAGCATAGAAGTACACCAAGAGTACACAGACTACATATTCGCAGGGGAGTCCGTCGTGTTGGACGATGAGCAAGCCATATTGTCGAGCTCATCGTCGTCGCTGGCGAGAAATACAGCCTCCACGTGCGAGTGCTATTTCCGATCGAGCCATTATGGGCGCCTACGAAGCCCGCCCGTTGTTCAAGACGCCCTCGGTGGTCGAGCCAAGCAGAAGACTCTCAAGCGTGTTCACACCCGTACGCCTCCGTCTTCCTTCTCACTATCTCCCATGGCGTTCTCTGGAGCTCTAGTGAGTTCATCAGTTCATGCACGTTTGATAAGCATGAAGTTAATATCTATGCGAGACTCTCACGGACCTGAATGACTTCATTACTCCGTCGCAAGCATGTATCAAACCTGTTGAACAGACCAACGGTGTAGGTCACAAAGATGAGGGGGCAGCATCCGTGCGTGTTACTCTCTTCCTTATCTTTGTAATTGGGTTCAATGTATCTATTACAGACTGAAATCCGTGTGGATTCCTCCGGGTCATACTACGAGGTCATTGCGAATGAGCTCAAACCAGCACAGAAGAAGCTGGAGACTGCTCAGATCAGTCTGAATGACTGTCTGGCATGCAGGTATGTCCTATGATTCCTCCGACAGTAGTACCTGCTCACTGTGCGTCGTAGCGGGTGCATCACTTCCGCAGAGTCTGTATTAATCAGCATGCAGTCTCACACGGAGGTGCTCAATTTTCTCGCAAATAATCCGGAAGACATTTGTGTGTCGCACAAAGTGCCGGTGATATCCATTGCACCGCAAAGCTTAGCATCACTCGCCGCATCCGTGTCGTCCTCAAGTACCACTCCAGTCACACAGCGTCAAATATTGCGCCGGGTCGAGGCCTTCTGCAAGACTGTCCTCGGTTTCGCTCACGTCTACGATACCACGTTCGCACGCCACATCGCGCTTTTAGAACATACCCGAGAGTTTGCGGAACGCAAGAATGGTGGAGGACAACTACCTATGCTAGCGAGCGCATGTCCAGGCTGGGTATGTTATGCTGAGAAAACCCATGCCGAGATGTTGCCTTTTATCAGCCGTAGCAAAAGTCCGCAGCAAGCTATGGGTTCGCTCGTCAAGGAATGGATGGCTGTGAAATGGGGCAAAAGGCACGTTTGTTTATGATCCATCCGTGGCAAGTGATGTAATACTTTTATGCAGCCCGAGTCAGGTCTATCATGTCACGGTTATGCCATGCTATGACAAGAAACTCGAGGCATCAAGACAAGACTTCTTCAACGACGTATACTCAACGCGGGACGTCGATTGCGTGCTCACCACAGGCGAGCTAGACCTCATGATGCGCGAAAAAGGTTGGGACATCTCGTCAGCAGTGCCTGGCGAGAACGACGAGCACGTTCCCAGCGTTCCCACTCCACAGGACGGCTACGGACCTACGGTCGACATTCGCCTCCCAGAACTCGTGAGCCACGCGGGAACTAGCTCCGGCTCCTACCTCCAGACTCTCATCGCATCAATCACGGAAAACGCTGCACAGCCCCTCGAGCTGGACATCCGCAGCATGCGGTCATCGGACTACGAAGAATACATCCTGACCGAACGGGAGAGCGGAAAGGTCGTGTTCCGCGGGGCGAAGTGCTACGGCTTCCGCAATCTGCAGAACCTGGTTCGGAAGGTGGGACGTGACGCGGGCGTGCACAATGGAAACTATCGTCCACCGCAACTGCTTTCGCGGCTTCGAGTATCAAGTGCTGGCTTTAGCTGACGGTTTATGGCGCGCTACAACTGTAGGCCGCGACTGCGCGGAGAAGGTCGACGCACGCCTCTAGTGTCTATGATCCAATGTCTTCGCCTTGCAGAAACTTCTTGCTGAGGGTGAACGGTCACGATCACGATAGAGAGCGAGACGGCGGAAAAAAGCAGACGTCTACAACGCAAACTAGTAGTCAGCCGGCCAACCGGATAGGCCACAAATATGCACGAAGAAAATGAGTGAGCTTACTGACTTTACCATTCCGCTTCGAAACTCTCACACATGTCGAAAATTTTTGCACATTTTGACGGCACCGCTGGCCACCTGTGGAACTAATCTCATCGCGGAATGTGGGCTTTCCGTGACATTTTCTGTACTCTAATCGTAAATGAATCGGGCGTTTGGGTCGGAACTAGAACAAAGCGCGATACGCACCTTAGAGTCGCGACACGCACGTTCAAAGCGGCAACGAAACTTAATCCAACACCATATGGTGTAGATACTACAAGGCATGCGACTCAAGATTTGGAACGCACGACGGATCCAGAGGTTGCGTTATCGTCCATCATGCATCATGCTTCAAGCTGCGTCTCAGCAGTGTAAGGCAGTCTAAATTCATGGTACTGAAAGACCCAGCCAATGGTTGACCGTGGAGAAAAAAATGGGGATCTTGCAATTCTCTGGAGTAGACCAAAGGGGATGTGGTTGAACAGAAATATACGAAAGCTGTTTCAAGGTGGAAGTACTGCTTCAAAGCAGAGTCGACGCGACTAGGTTGTTCGACTTAAGCAGCGCCCGCTGCGGGATTTGCCGAATCGAGATCGTAATCCGGACAGTCTCCGACGCGCACTTCGGCAGCTGCATTCGCCACAGCAGAGCCTCATCCGCCGCATCGTCCGTCTAATCGACTTGTGTGTGCTCGACAACGGCGATAATACAGGCCAGGTACTTTCGGATCTCCAAATTACGCCACACTGCAATGTGACGTCTCCTAAGACCCTAGCTTTGGCCGTACATTGAACACACATTAATCCGCTCTACAGTTAATTGAGGTTCGAAATCTCACTCGTGTCTATTATACATAGACGATGCATTCCAATCGTACTTGCTTACATGTGCCTTTGCCCAGCTCGCTAAATTGTCACACGACGTCGATTTCCCTACGCCAGACGATTGGGCTGAAGATGGAGAACGGCGATGTCGAGAGATTAATATAACGCCTCAAACTCACGTCGAGTATGAACTATCACCAGACTTGGCTATTCCTGATCATGATCGCCGTTTGGTTTCACCCGAAGGACCCCATTAGGGCCTAAATCGTATACAGACATCGGGCAATGCTGCGCATCGGTCGCTCTGCTTCTATATAATAGTTCTGGCTCGTCCGTATGCCCTCAGGTTCTATGTTGAAAGTTCGTTGAATGGTCTATCGAACTCCATTGTCATTAACTAATACTTTGTAGTCTCTTCACATGACATCGATGCTATGCACAGCTGCCAAAGGTGAGAGAATATCTACTGACTGTCTAGCGTTCATATTTCGCAATCTAGTCTCAATAGGTCCTTCGTGTGTTTTTGAGTCAAATTGATGTTTTGAGTCTGTATCTTGCAGGGTCACATAGTCTAAGACACATCGAGCATGGACCAATTGCACATCGCCCTGTGCAAATTGCGTCTTATGACCCGTAGTCTATGCATCAACTCGTAAAAAGGAACTTGGGTAGCGAGGTACCGACCAACGTAAGCGAATAATCGTCTACAATATGCTTTGACAACTGACATCGTGATACTTCTGAGGTAGAGGCGGACATCTGTCGCCACTGATACGTTCGCTTCTTCCAAGTCATCAGTCAAGAGATGACTACACGGGTATGAGATTATTATGGAACTTTGAGGTGCTGTAGTGCTGAACACTAGGCCGCATGATCACTCTCCCTACATTTGATAACGAAATTGGTTTGCAATACAGTCCTCTTAAAACAGGGCATTGAGCAGCCTGGTATATGGTTGCACTTATATCACTGCGCCCGTGACCGACGGACATCGTGAATATAAAGGCCCCGCTCTGACTCGAGTAACAGCACGTCGCTCAACCCAACACTACGAATTACAGTCCTTCCTACTGAGTCGATATATCCAGCGTTACAATATGAAGTTCTCCGTCGTCAGCCTTGTCGTGACATTCGCCTTACTTTGGTACCGCGTGGGGGCATCTCCTGTACCCCAGCCGGGCTTCGAAGGTATGTACACGCACTGCATGCAGATGAAGAGACAGCAAATAACCTCCTAAATAATATAGTCCGCTCTTCGGGTTCGGGTGACACCGTCGATGGAGATAACAATGGCTACCATGGCTACAGCGCCGACCCCGCCGAGTGAACGGCCTGTGGTTGAGTTCACCGTCGATATGATCACCAGTAAGTCCCACATGACATGAAATACCTCCTTCAACTGACGCCGGAAGCAGCGCATACATGCCTGAAGTAGTTATTCTGGGTTGCATACAGGGCAGCAGAATGATATTCTTCACTATGACGTGCCGTGATCATTCTCTAAGACATTCTGTTTTAAAGCATACCGTGTAAATTTTGGGTAGAGTCCGGCAACTGACTCCTCAGTTTGTCTGTCTCTTGATACATTGCGTACAATGCCGCTTGCGCACACTACTTCATCGAACGATAAAGAGCGTTGGGATATCGCCGTCTGATCTGACCGGATGACCACCCGGTGTGAGCACCTTCATAACTTTAGCACCTGCCTTCTGCTACGTTCGCTGTGAAAGTTAGAAGTCAGGAGTCAAAGCTAGTTTTGATTGGATGAGACCGCGCACCCATGCGGTGGCGTTCGGGCTCGGGCTTCTCGGAAGCTTGATGCCTTCCTTACTGAGAACCATCACCTTAACGTCAAAGATTTGAATGACCCTGGCGATAGTCACTACGCCACCTCCTCAAACGTCAATCATTCAATGCCATCGATAAGGATATCTTTTCTGTCGGAGGAAATCTTCACATTTGGTGTTCTCGTTGACTATGTTGGGCCCTGACTGCGGAACACGCAGTTCAGGAAGGCTTTATCTGTATCGGTCAGAGGCATCCAGTATGTTTGCATATACATCTCTTCTGATTTTTGAGAAGCTGACATGAGAAGATACAAGATTCGTATCGTCTGAATCACACTTGACAGATCGGTGTAACATTCTGGATAGCTTAAAAACACAATCATGTGGTGTGGCGTACGAGTCGACTCTCTTCTGCTTATTCAACCCCTTCAAGGTTCCCGAGACACGCAATCGACGAGGTACACGCTTTATAATCGCATCTGGCAGTCGCCGACGAAGAATGGTCAGTGGCTGGATGCATCTGTCAAATGACTACGAGCGCATAAGCTGATGGTCAGCAGATGCGAGGTGTGCAGGTGAGGGTGACATGGCAGGTCTCAAAATGTGCCACTGGATGCCTTCCCGCAGGGATCTATGGCGTTATACTTTTCAGATCGGAGGTTGAAATCTAATCTGCAAAGTGTTATATCGAGGTTGCGTATCCGTACGTCAGAGCTGCAGACGAATATTGCAAGAGCTTACTAAGCTATTTCACGTGGGAGAGCAACCTTAGACGCGCTTGAGAGGCTAGTTGATTGGCTGCGGAGCTTGAAATTTTCTGTGAACATAGAATCTATTCTGGAGAGGGGGGGGTACCCCCCTCTCCAGATTCACCGTCTGAAAACGCTTTCGTATTTTCCGAAGCAGCGGTAACGCTGAAATGCCGAGAAGCCGGTGTGCGCTAACCTTAATCTATGGCAAAATCTATTCTATAACGCTTCATACTTGCCTGCGGGAAGGCATCCACTCACATGATAGTTCAAGGCGACGCGATAAGCTAGGAAGGAGAGGTATGCCTGTATTTGCACCGCTATCTCTGCTAGCCACGTCAGGTGCGGACCATGGATACTACATGTCAGTCTCTGCATATCCTCTGATACCAGCTTGATATAGGACTCAACTCGGCTGTAATAAGTAATATCCACGAATGGACTGCGGTTGTCGTTGCCTATGCTACTTCCAATTGGCTCAGTAGCCAGTATTGGACATATATGTAAGTTTCACAGTAACTCAAACAACGTTATCCGATTTTGACCATCTGATCTCGCGGAAGTCGATAATTTCCGGCTCTGCACGGAGTCTGAGCTACCCCTGCCCATGAGGAGTATAAACGGGAAAAACGGGTACACCTCTATGCTAACCACTCATGCATCCCAAAGAAACCTACGAGCCACTTCTCAGCGATGACGGTGATATACAGTCACCAGTCAACGTTGCGTCCGAGCGTAAACACCGTAGGGTCCGCTTTCGGGATTTGTTGCTGGTGATTGAGACCGTCCTACTCTTTGCTGGATTTATTCTGTGGCTGCGTAATACCCGGCCAGCCAGGATCATGAAGGAAACCTGCCAGCTCCTATACTGTAAGAATCACTATCTACTGTGTAAAATGGCTATTATATTGACCGACGCGCTGCAGCTCCTGCGCAGGACGCCATCCAATACGAGGTCAAACAGTTCCGGAATGGCATCTGGGATGCTACCATATACGAAGGAGAGCCCTCGGAGGAACTCGATCAAGCGTGGAACGACTTGTACAATGGTGCGTCGACGTAGCATGCGCAGGATACTAGTGCATGTGCGAGCTAATGAGTGTCAGATTTCGGAATCTCGCAGATACCTAAGTGGCAAGCAGACCTATTGCCGAACCCGTCTGCTCCGTTTGACGAAAACCCTGACTACTACATCGTACAACTATCGATGTTTCATCAGATGCATTGTCTGGTTAGTGCTGTACCCGGCGCGGCTTTTTTTGAGACTCATATACACGATTATACCATCAGAACACCATTCGAAAGGCACTCCGACCAGACTACTACACCGATCCTGTGACGGGCTTGCTGGATGGGTTCAGTCCGCGCGGGCTTCGTGCACACATGAAGCATTGCGTGGATAACTTGCGCCAAGCTATTATGTGCGCCGGGGATATTAGGTATGTGTGGTATCATGTATTTGCGCGTGTTGATGCTGAATGCTTACAGCCCTATTGTCTGGCACTGGAGCGATGAAGATCAGGGAAATATCGTCAACTTGGATGTCCCCCACAGTTGCCGCAGTTATGACTCGCTGGCAGCATGGGCGAAAGCGCACCAGAGCCAATATCATTTCAATCAGACCATGCGAAAGACGAAAGCGCAGATTTAGCCTAAACTCTATACTGTCTTGTAGTTGATGTAACCGTCGTAATTGCAGAGTGCTCGATTCGAAGGCTGACTTGAAATCTAACGACTGAGAATGTAATGCATACAGGGAAGAGGCGACAGTCTTGGGACTCGCGAGAATAATCTCGATAGTTTTCCGAACGTGTGAGTCCCCACACATTTGGCGTCTCCATTTCAAGTTAGGGCGGGCTGGGACTGGAGAGCGTCTGCAAAGGGCCTGAGTCTTACGTCTGTGACGTTGGGCGCGGCGCCACCAGGCGACTGCTATTTGCTAATGAAATTGAAACACCCGCTTTGTCACCCGCTACGCACTGGGCTGGGGACTTTGTAGGTGGGCTGCACCATCGCGATCACGCAATGTAATTAAGGATCGTTCGCTTCGCTTTTGGGGAAAGAATCGCGCCGCTCACTACGAAAGAAAAATGTCCCTGTCGATCCGAGGCAGGCCATTCCGAAAGTTTTCAATGGCCCCAAAAGAAGTGCGGTAGCATGGGCTGAATCAGAAATAAAAATGACCATCAATACCAAACAGCGCCATAACATTTCGCTCACCCTGAAAACAAATTTCCGGCTACCTTGCTGCAATAAATTGTCAATTAGCGGGATGGTATGAGCTCTTAGCATACCGAAAGCGTAAAATTAGGAAACTGAGACGTACGACAGGGGGTGCCTGAACTCGCACAGTTTGCGAACTAGCCACTCCAACGCGCCAGACGCATCGCCGCAGGCGAGAGGCGAACAGACTCTGCGCTTCTCTGGCGGCCACGACTGACATCGGAGGCAGCCATCCTGACTAGATCAAAGTCGCTGTCCAATATTGCTCTCGGCATAAAGCCGTATGCAACAAAAGTTGTGTTGGCCTCAAGCAGCTAGTGGCCCGGAAGCGGCATAAATAGCACACATATGGCCCTGGTTGATATTGCCCATGCGGCGTCCATGCTCACGGGTATGGCATGAGCGGTCGTATGCTAGGGGCAGCTCCGGAGACCGATTAGACAACTGAGCCAGCATTTTCCAGTGATCTAGAGACCTGGTAGGAGGTGGTTCGATTTCTTGAGCGGCGGAATTGCGACGAAGCGCGTTCGTAGCCACTCCGACATTCTGAAGACTCGAGGGGTTATCCAGCGCTGCAGCTACGCTTCGCAGAGACACGTCATCCTCCCGCAATAAAGCAGCATTTGGACTTAATCCAGTAGCGATTGAATCTGCTTGGCGCGTGGTCAGCGAGCTTAATGGGGGTTCAACGTAGAAGAAAACAAGTTGCTGCGAGGTTGGGAGGGTTAGCAATTTCGGCCTGCTGACGTCGATTGCAAGTTGGGTTTTTGGGCGCAGTGCTTAAACATTCTCCGTGTGCTGAAGATTCGTTTTCTACACGTTTTTTGAGGCCAAAAAAGCGAGAATCTGAGCGTGTATGTGCCATGGTAAGGATATGTCGGTGAACGTTGCACTTTCAGTCCACACGTTGGTTCCGAGTCAAAGGCTCTGAGCGATTGGGCGCTAATGCCGAGTCATTCGCGCCCCCTCGCCCAAGACTTGCCCAAGATCCCCATTCCAGGTACAGCCGCTAATAAAGGAGCGACTGTCTGTCGGATGAGTGGCTAAGTGAAGAGCTTAATTATCCTTCACTCCTCGTCAGATCTTCGCTAGACTATTGGACATACGCGACAGCGCGTGCAGTGACGCTCTGCGTACAACTTGTTGCACAACGATACCCACCTGCGTATGTACCATCGCATCATGCGCGTCGGACACGACGAGCCCTGTGAAGCCCGGTCTTGATGTCAAAACCGATTCAAGCCGAACTACGTAGTTCAAATTCGCGACCTTACAAGTTACGCGTACTAGTGCTGAAGAGTTTGCGTCCTCTCTTGATTTCTCGCTTGACTCGAGATATCCTAGGTTCTTTCCCTTTTGGCTTTAATGGTGCGTCCTATCCTTAGATTTATGGGGTCTCATAGCTGAGTTCGGCACGTCATAGTTTTCTCAGGCCCGAGGTGCATACATCCGGTGTCACTGAACTCGCGCTGGAGTAAAGGACAACATGAATGTCCTCAGAACGCAGGAGAACCAATCTTTAGTTCTGTAATTAACAAGAGGTAGATCTCCTGCCTGGCTGCTTAAGCACTCAGTCCTAGCACTCCTTCCTACATTACACTGCTCACAGCCTCAAGAAACGGCACCTACTGGTTCAGCCTCGAAGGATACTCCTGGAATCTCATGTATGCCGCTGAGAAGACCTCATAGCTTGCGAAATGAGCGGCTCACATCGATTTCTTTGAATGCAGTGTACGTCTCGGCCTCTTGAGAGAACTATTCTTCTTGTACGACTTGGCATCAAGCTGGATGTACGAAATGTCAAATTCACGGGTATAATGACTGCCGCAGCCTGCGCGCTATAGATTTGTTTTACACGCAAACCGTGTAGACTGCGTCGGAAGCTGAACGACACTCTCGACTTGACGCATACGATCCTGCCTCGCATCCATCTTGGTGCGGACTTCTTATCATCTCGTCATCGTTGCAGAAGAACTCATGTATTTCAGGCCCATCATAGACTGTTGAAACTAGTATGTGCCAACTCCATCAAGGAAAATGCCACACTGACAGTATTCACACAGCACATGCACACACTTAATCGAGGACGTGTTTCTCAGTGGTCGTAAAGCTTCTTTCTGCTGGCGGGCCGTCGCATTCTCTCTCCCCGCAAGTCGATGAGTTACCCAATTACCGGACTCCAACGTGCAGCCGCGGTGCCCACGCTCCCATGATGCATTGATGCATTAGCCTCAAGCTCCACTCATCAATACTCCCCGGGTACTTTCAGAAGCCTCCTGACTGCGTTATTTGCAACTTCCATGTCTCTCCATGTGAGTGGCGCTTCCTTCTGCATACACCCGCACACGCGTGGGGGTTAATATTAGCTATATTTCTTGACGGTGCCAACCGGATTGGGAGTGCGAGTGCACGGTCGGTTTTGCCAGAGATGTTCCACTGCTGCCTCATGACTTCTTATCATGCAGGCCGCAGCGTCGATTTGTCGACATCCCTGTGGCCCGTCAGGGCGTGCGGCATTGCACTGCAGACGTACTCGGCTTCCGCAGGTATATAACACGCAGAGTGGTGAATCATCTGCTCCACGGAGAAGAGACTCCAGCTTCGCTACGACATGTTTAACCTGTTCACCGCTGTCTTCCTCGCTCTCCTAGCTCCTGCAGGGACCTTGGGAGCGGCGTTGGCTGGTTCGGACTGTACCGGCACGATCTCGTCTTTTGACGATGTGTCGGATGCAGTCAAGTGCACCACAGTCATCATCAACTCGTTCACTGTGCCGGCTGGCGAGACACTCAACATCAAGCTGGCGGACAACGCGATTGTGAACATGAGTGAGTAGCTTGTTCTTGTGAAAAGGGATTCGTCAACTAATTTCCTCCCTAGTGGGCGATGTGGCATTCGGAAACCAAACATGGGAAGGGCCTCTTTTCGAGATCAGGTTTGCAGCCAGAGCGTTCTCGAGTGGACCAACTACTGAAT
The DNA here is from genome assembly GCA_027627325.1 of Phlebia brevispora. NCBI lineage: Eukaryota > Fungi > Basidiomycota > Agaricomycetes > Polyporales > Meruliaceae > Phlebicolorata > Phlebicolorata brevispora. The sequence goes on from JANHOG010000106.1 coordinate 19,584, forward strand.
GCCATGTCATGATGCAGCGGAAAGAATGTGCAATGTAAGTGTCACTCAGAATTGGAACCGCACTCTTTGACACCATGTTCCCCCAGTCAATGGTAACGGACACACGTTCGACGGCAACGGACCGTTCTACTGGGTACGTGGTTCCGCGTGAGAACTACGACATTTGTATGACATACATGTCGTAGGATGGTCAAGGCGGTAATGGCGGTGTCACCAAGCCGGCACCTATGATGAAGTATGTGCTGTGCTACTAAATCGGCTGATTTCCGAATTATTTCTCATCCTGTAACTTTATCATTAGAGTCAAGATATCTGGCCTCTGGACGGTATGCTTATACCTTCATTGCTATGTTGCATTGGCTCACCATCGATAAACATAGAACGTAAGAGTATTGAACTCGCCGGAGCGTGCCTACAGCGTCGGCAATGATGAACCACTGGTTATGTCCAACCTCACCATCGACAACTGTATGTTTTATTTACTTATTTCATGCGTACCGGATTTCATTGACACAAGCTGTCTATAGCGTTGGGAGATCTACCTAATAGCCAGAGTGATGGACTACCAGCGGGGCACAACACAGATGGGTTCGACTGTAGCACATCCAACCTCGTCATCGAAGACAGGTCAGTCATAATAATGGAGAAGCTCTGATTATATACTTAACATCCATCAGTATCATCATGAACCAGGATGACTGCCTCGCGATCAACGAGGGCAGTAACATCGTCTTCCAGAGGAACACCTGCTCCGGGGGGCATGGTATCTCCATCGTACGTCCCGACTTTCACGCCTGCACGGGTTGTCCCATGAACTCATGGCCTCCTAGGGCTCCATCTCCAGCGATGTCACGGTCACCGGAATCATTATTCAGGACAACACGGTTATCACCGAGTAAGTTGCTGGGTTTTAGTCCCCAAGTTGTAATATACTCATTAGTGGCCAGGGATCAAGCTCTCCGCATCAAGACGCACTCGGATGCGACGAACGCCTCCGTCACGAACGTCACATACTCGGGGAACACGGCTACGGGCATGCGCCAGTTCGGCGTCCTCATCGACCAGGTATGAACCTTCCCAGTTTCCTGCTGGCATAGAGACTAAATGGCACTATGTAGAGCTACCCTGATACCCTTGGCACTCCCGGAAATGGTGTCATAATATCTGTGCGTAATTCGGCGTTCTATATAGTAAAAGGATGTCCTGAAACCGATTCTTGATGATAGGACATCAACTTCATAGGCTCTGAGACGAATATTGCAGTAGACAGCGACGCCCAGAAAGTCGCTGTTAACTGTGGCGTCGGCTCTTGCAACGGTCTGTGCTAACCAATGTCTTTTTGTTGTTGTAGAGCTCACGCGTTGACAATAGGCATTTGGGACTGGTCCGCACTCTCTGTTACTGGAGGATCTTCGGGCGAGATCGTCAACTTTGGCGGAATTGAGGACTTCAGCCAGTAACACATCCTCGGATTCGAGACTATCACAGGATAGTAGAAATGTACTTTATATTCCAGGCGAAACCTACGGGACATCATTACGGATGACTACATTTTCATGATCTCAAAAGACGAGGACATCGTCTGACTTAATGTTAGTTTCCACGATGGAGTTGTCACGATTGAACAAGCCGGGTCATTTCTCACCACGGGTCAGAATTGGCAAGTCGATGCAGTGGATACGATCAGTGTAGGTTAGGCGTGCGTTCAGTGTCGACTGCTCTTGCGGTCGCGGTCGCCCCAGCTCACCGAGAATACCGCTCAAGGATAACAACATGTAAACAAATTGTTTGCCACTAGATGCATTAGACATTTAGGAATACATGAAAGTGTTGACTGCGAAAAGTCGGGCGAGCTCGAACCACAGGCAAAGAAGCACTTTACGGAGGGGGGGTTGATGTGGCGTCTGCTCTTGGTTTGGTTGAACCTGGATGCCAGGATAATGTGATCGTAGTAAGTCAGAACGTTGAACGTTGAAGTACCACGCAGCAACCAAGTTTCAGAGGACCAGTAACGGGCTACCAGAAACGTACGTCATCGGAGACATGCCTCAGTGCGTGTAACGGCGGCAACAAGCTGCTACATAGGGCCGACAATAGATAGCACTGCAGTCTCACCACGATGAACCGAGGTTTGGAGATAGGCAGACACAAAACCCCGGACAGCAACGCGTATCTGCGGCAACACGAACTATCATAATAACAAGTCGGTCCCGATCAGCTTGAGCACACGGATGTGAACACAGCAACTTACGACATACTGCACCCCTGACACATCCCTACCGCCGAGTAACAGCAGTCCGCCAATAATACGCGCCTCTTCCGTTCAATCTTGGGAACCCTGTGTCTGCAACGAAATAGAAGGAAGCCAGACCTACAGTCGCTAGCGGTCTCGAAACAGCTCAAGGTGCAGGCCGGTATGCAATAGCCACAGAGAGAATCCTGCGATGTCCTCGCACACACGCAAAATTCACTGGGAGAGTCATGGTTGCCAGTTAAGTGGGGACAATGAGGCGGCGGTGAGAATGCAAAGAGCACGCGCCCCATAAGCGCCAAGGAACAAAGCGCACGCTTATTGTTTAGGATGGGCGTCTAGTGAGATTAGCGGGACCGGCGCCTGATCCAAGTCTTTTGTCTCCAGACAATTGACCGACACAATAAACCACTAGCACTCGACGCTTGGACAAAAGACATGCAGCCCACGACCAAGCAGCCCTCGCATCCCTCACCAGTCTCTCTCAAACCACGACCATGGGTCGCACTCCCGACCTCACCATTGATACCGAGCTGAAGGCACCAAGCACCTCCAGCTCGCCGACCACCTCAACTTACAAGCTACCTCTAGACTCTGCACAGGTCTCCACCCAATCTGTAGCCACCACAGCAGTCAGTCCTGTCAAGAATGCGCCAGCGCCTTCAATACGACTGCTCTTTTCGTTCTTGACGCGTCACGACCTCTTGTTCCTCGTGCTGCCCGCGGTTTGCACCTCTGCATGCTCTGGTGCAGTCGCCCCTTTCATGACGCTTGTCATTGGCAACGTCTTCAATTCTTTCGCCAAGTTCCCCCTTACGCCAAATCCACCGGAGTCAGCGAAGCATCAGCTGCTTCATGACATTGGCATGACCGCGGTAGAACTCGTCGGGCTGGCGGCGGGCGCTCTCCTGGTAGGTCTTACAATAATCAGAGTTAGAGCCGAGAAGATTGACTTTCCACATAGCTTAGTAGTATCACTTCAAGCCTGTGGATATGGACAGGCGAAAGAAACCTTCTGGCAGTGAGGAAACGCGTGTATTCTGCGGTGACGCGTAAAGACTTGGTCTGGTTTGATACCAAGACCGAGGACTCAAGTGATCTCGGAGCTGGTGGCTTGATGGCAAAATTCGCCAGGTACGCCAGTCTTTACTTCCTCTATTTTCATAATTGACTATTTTTACAGAGAGACGGACGAAGTTCGGACAGCGACGAGCCTAGCGTGTGGGATGTTCATTCAATATCTGACGACCACTATTGTCTGTCTCGCGCTTGGCTTTTCCAGATCATGGGCGCTTACACTTGTCATTCTCTCGGCTGTGCCAATTCTCATGGTCATCCAAATGTTCTCTCAAGTTCTTGCTACTCCACGGCTCAACGCAGAGCGTGAACATACGGCGGAAGCATCGACGCTTGTCGAACGTGTAATTTCCGCGATCAGCACTGTCAAAGCGTTCAATGCGCAAACTCACGAGGCGCTCACGCTTGGAAAGGTCCTGGACAAGGTGCAGCACGCCGCAAGTAGCTGTATCAGGGTCTGGGGGGTGACATCCGGTCTTTCGCACTTCGCTATGATGGCGATGTTCGTGCAAGGGTTCTGGTTCGGCGCGAAGCTCGTAAGGGACGGGACCATTAGTCCTGGCGACGTTATGGCCGTGTTCTGGGCATGTCTCATCGCGACTAGCAACCTCCAAATGTGCATCCCTCAGCTAATCGTCATAACCAAAGGGAAATTTGCCATGGTTGCTCTTCTTACCCTCATCGAGTCGACACCACAGGTTCCTCTCGGTTACTCCGCGTCAACACTGTACACTCCAACGAAAGCCGGAAAGCGGACCACCGAACTTCGCAAGATCGTCCCGGGCGCGTGCATGGGCGGCATCGAGTTCTGCGACGTCACCTTTGCATACCCCTCGCGTCCAACAATGCCCGTCCTGCGGGACATTAACATTTTCATGCCCGCCAAGGAGACGACTTTCATTGTCGGCGCCTCGGGTTCGGGCAAGTCGACGGTCGCGCAGCTTCTGCTCCGCATGTATGATCTCCGCGAAGGCATGGTCAAGCTCGACGAGCAGGACCTCGCGTACCTCGACGAGAACTGGGCACGCGAGCACATCGCGCTCGTCTCGCAGACGTGCATCCTCTTCGACATGACCGTGCACGAGAATGTCGCGATGGGCCTTGCGAGCCCGGAAAGCCGCCGTCGCCCGGAGGACGTGACGCGGGAGGAGGTCGAGCGTGTGTGCCGTGCAGCACTTATGCATGAGTTCATCAACGACCTTCCGGATGGGTACGATACGAAGCTGGGCAACGGCGGTGCCAACCTTTCTGGCGGACAGAAACAGCGACTGGCTATCGCTCGTGCGTTGCTGCGCGACCCAACCATTCTGATTCTTGGTGAGTACTTTTCCAGGAAATATCTCGAGAAGTAGATGCTAATATATGTGTAGATGAGGCAACGTCTGCGCTAGACGCGACGTCCCGCATCCTTGTTTTCGAAGCCATCAAGGCATGGCGCCGCAACAAGACGAACATCGTGATTACGCACGATCTCTCGCAAATTGCCTCCAACGACTTCCTCTACGTCCTCAAGTCCGGCGACCTCGTCGAGCAAGGATACCGCTCCGAGCTGGAACAGCACGAACAGTCCGAATTCGCCCGGATGCTCCGCGTGCAGGGCTCGTCCGCGGGCTTCCAGGAACGGACCGACGCAGATCTCGAAAACAAGGGCCCCGAAGTGCAGGTAGACGCGATCCTGGAACAGGAAGACATCGCACACGAGCGGGAGCTGGAAGCGGTCGGCATCCGCATGAAGAACCTCTCGCGTCAGAGCGTGTATCGCCCGCTTACGACGAGCAATTGGATGTTCGACGCTGTAGCTGAGTTGACGAAGCCTTCTGCAGGCGCCGGGCCTGTACCGGTACCGAGCAGGAATACGCAGTGCGTCAGTCGGTTTGTTCCCGAGGAGGCCTTCTCGCTAGACGCACCTGTCTCACCGCGTCGTCAATCGTTCGATGTACCCCCTCTTGCGTCTCCCCCCTCCTGCTTACGACGGACTAAGCCGGCGATATAGCTTGCAGTTCACACCCACGTCGCCAAAGAGCTTCACATTCTCCAAAGTGTCCTACAACACCCGCACGTTTGACGATGACGATGACGATGAGGAGCGGAGAGCACTGGATCGCCGCGTCCTCCGTCCATCTCGCAGCAACGCCTCTATCGACTCCACTCATGAGAAGCGCGTCCGTCGGAAGTGGGACGAGAAGGCTTTGTCTGGTCTGCAGGAAGTAGTTGTCGAGGTTCCTCCTGCAGTCCCCGAGAAAGATCATGTACCACCTCAGCCGTCCTTATTCCGCCTCCTTGTCATCATTTGGCCCACCATTCCCGTCAAGCCCTTATTCGTCCTGGGTCTCCTCATCAGCCTCATTAGCGGTGCCATCACTCCCGTCTTCTCTTATATTCTCTCGCGCCTCCAGTACGAAGTGTCGATCGGCGCGATTCACATGTCTGCTGTGAACGTTTTTGGCGGGGCCTCTCTCGCGATCTGCGCTACGGACGGCCTCTTCATGGGCCTGAAGTACTTCATCATGGAGTACGTCGCGATGGACTGGGTCAACAGCCTGCGCAAGAGCTGCTACGATCTCATCCTCAAGCAGGACAAGAAGTGGTTCGACAAGAGCGAGAACAGCGCGTCTCGTCTGGTGCAGATCCTCATTAAGGACGGCGACGATGCGCGTTCCCTCATTGCGACCGTCACATCGCAGGCATTGGTCGTCGTCGCGATGCTCGGTGTTGGCTTGATCTGGGCTCTCGTGGAGGGCTGGCAGCTGACCCTCGTCGGTTTCGCCATCGCCCCCGTCTTCGCCATTACCATGATCGTCCAGACGAGCTTGGTTTCCAAGTGCGAGTATCGCAATAAGCGAGCTCGCGAGGAAGTGGCTAAGAATTACTACGATGTACGTCTTTGGCTTTTGCTCTATATTTCCTGTTGCTAACCATGTATTCCTATCAGGCGATCTCTAACGTACGCGGCATCCGGGCTATGGGCTTTGAGTTTGTCTTCCAGGAACGTTTCGAGAAGACTGTGGACCAGGCCCACAAGACAGGTCTGCGAGGTGCTTTCGTGGAGGGCTGCACACATGGCGTTGCCAGTGCACTCATCTACCTCGCAGAAGCCGTACTTTTCTACGTTGCAGCTGTTCTCGTTGCTCACGGCACGTACAGCTACCTGCGCGTGGTGCAAGTTTTAAACTTGGTCGTATTCACTGTTACCATCGGATCTCAGTTAATGTCTTTCAGTACGTTTCCAATTATTCTCATCCTCGAGTGTGAACTAATGTTACCAATGTAGCTGATCGCATTGCGAAGTCCGTCCAGGCGACGCAGGACCTCAATAAGCTTATACAACTTCCAGAGTATACAGGCGAATCTCGTGGAGCGCTGCGCCCTCCTGTCGTAGGCGATGTCGCTTTCAACAGCGTTTCTTTTTCATATCCGGAGAGGCCTAACATGCCTGTTCTGAAAGACCTTTCTTTGACTATCGGCGATGGCGAATGTGTCGCTATCGTCGGTGCCTCGGGTTCTGGAAAATCCACTATTGCGTCCCTCCTCCAGCGACTCTACGAGCCTTCATCGGGCACCATCACTATCGGCGGCAAGAACGACATCGGCTGGGTGGACGTGCAGCACCTTCGTGATCACGTCGCGGTCGTCAGCCAGCAGCCACATCTCTTCGACGCTACCATCGCGGAGAACATCGCGTACGGCACATTGCTCACCGAGAAGGCAATCGAAGAGGCTGCGCGCGCGGCGAACGTGCACGACTTCGTCATGTCGCTTCCCAAGGGCTACCAGACTGTCATCGGCGAGAACGCGTCCCTCGTCTCTGGCGGCCAAGCACAGCGCCTCCAGATCGCACGTGCCCTCGCCCGACCGTCACGAATCCTTATTCTCGACGAGTGCACATCGGCGCTGGACCCCGCCAACCAGGCCGCGGTGATGGACACGAT
>JANHOG010000107.1:0-26830 GCA_027627325.1 Phlebia brevispora
TCGCCTCCTTGCCTCCGCACGACTCGTCCCGATTGCCCCTGTCCTCGCAGCCCGCCGCACAATGGCTTTCACGACGCACCCCTCGCTGACCACTGTGTCCAGTCCGCGTAAGAACGCGTTATATTGAAGGGAAAGCGCACGGTTCTCACGTGTATACACGCTCCAGATGCCCCAGCTGCTGTGGGCCCGTACTCGCAGGCGATCAAAGTAGGAGACCTGCTCTTCTGCTCTGGTGCTCTTGGCTTGAACCCCGCTGTAGGAAAGCTGGTACGCTTGCGATCTCTCTGTTTGAGCATAATGTTCACGAATATGTCAGGTTGAGGGCGGCGTAGAAGCACAGGCCGAACAAGCCCTTAAGAACCTGCAGTCCGTGCTCGAGGCTGGTGGCAGCGAAGTTGGAAAGGTCGTGAAGACCACCGTGAGTCATTTGCTTTTCCTAGACGAGGCTTCACGCCAAACGTATCTTCAGGTGTTCCTCGCCAACATGGATGATTTCGTCGCGGTCAACGCTATTTACTCGCGCTTCTTCGGCGAGCACAAGCCTGCCCGGTCTGCTGTGCAGGTTGCACGCCTTCCTCTCGGTGCTCTCTTCGAGATTGAGGCCATCGCGAGGTGAGTCATATCGAGTCATCCCAGCGTTGAGCACTCAGTCATTCATACCAGTCTCAAAAACTAGAAGCACGTAAAGCGACGCTCAAAAATGCGCTTATGAATGTATATTACGAATTTAACTGCTACAAAATTGAATGAAGGCGAAACAATACCTGAGCCTTGCAGGGTTCAGTCGCAAAATCTCGCGATCACAGTACTTCAGTAGCGGAGAAACCGCAACTGCTAAGAACATCATTATTTTGGCGGATACTACATGTAGTCACTAGCCTGTCTCGAAGATTTGGACGTGGCTCCATCGCTCTTCAACTTACGAATACTCTTGTTGATTAGAAACTGGGTGTTGCTCCCACCACGCTATGCCTTGGCGATCTCCGCAAGCTCAGACTTACTACATCTCAAGCGCCGTAACTATCGATAAGATAAGCAGTGCCTCACTGATCCAACAACGCATCTTCCCACGCATCGGTTCTCATTCCCAACTACTTATGAAGCCTCTCATAGTGCCTGGACGTGAGCTGAGGTGCGGTGATTGAGAACTACTCGTCCGTTGTTCACGTCAGCCTGATCAATTCGTAGATCGGAGAGAAATTATAAGCACGCCACAAGTTGAGCTTCTTTCTCATAGCCTGTATACTTATTTGCAGACATCGGCATGCACATTCAAGGCCAGTAACAAGGCCAACCTCGTTCCGCCACGATTCTGATGAAATCCTTGATGCATCAGGTCGCGTAGAACAGTTTTCGGCTGTGCGTACCTACAGTTACCTTGTTCTTGCCGGTCCATATCGTGCTGATCTTTGTTCTTTACAGGTGGCGTCACGGATGCATGGTCTGTTGAGTTGCTACGTTGGCTGCCGGAAATTACGTATGCCTTTTGGGGAGACTGCAGCTGATGAAAGACAAGTGAAGAGTGTGGCGAATTCCGAAACAAGGCTGGCTCGCGTCTGAGCCGAAGGCTGCTGATTCCATGCTGCATGTTTATGGCCATATTCTGCGCGGTTTATAAACCCGGAAATTCTAGCGACAGACCCCCACTGAATTATTCGCACTCTTTCTTCAAGACCTCAATCTCGCTGTTGTGTACTCTATCAGACTTCACGATGTCGGGCAGACCAATGTTCACTTGGGAGACTCCTGCAGTCCGGCAATACCTGGATGCCGTTGCCGCCAAGATCCTCAGGGCGAAACCAGCAGACTTCAAGGCTCTGACTGCCATTCTGGCAGACATGGTTCAGTCTCAGTAGGTCCTCTACCCACGATGATCGCCACTCTCTGTGCTCACGGGATGCCCTAGCGATCTCAACGGGTCGCAATTTTACGACATATGCAACATATTCAAGCAGGATACTTCCCTATTGCTACAGATACAGACGATTCTTCCTCCAAACTTCACTATCCATCTCGCCGAGGACTATGCGAGCACTGGTCTCGTCTCTTTGCGAAAAGCCCGCGAGACTATCTGGTGTGCCGCGTTCGGCCTGCTTTACGCAGGGCCTAATCAACCGCCCACATCGGCAGATGACAAGATCATGTCTTTTTTGGCGAGCATCATGGTCAATGAAGAGCGTGCAATAGCTGCCATGAATCTCAAAAATGGAGATGTGAAGCGTACACTTGACATATTATATGATGTACGTCCCTTTTCATGCTTTTCATATTCTTTTCTGGATTTTGATGCTATGTGCAACAGCTCGTCAACAACACGAACGCATGGCGCAAGTTCTCCACTCTCATGAGAAGCGCATACAGACGGGAGGCCGACCAGATGCAGTGGCGCCGGTTGCGCGAATTGTTGTATGCGCTTGCTAAGAACAGCCTCTTCATGCCCCTGCCGTTGCGCCTCGAGGTGCCCGCTCATAGAATACCTCCGGTAAATGCGCCTCAATATGGACATGGCATTTTCCATACTCGCAAAGGTGCTTGGAACGGCCGCCGTGTCTTCATCAAGGCCTTTAGCGAATACCCAGACACACGTACTAATACCGAAGCACAAATCGCAGCTAGAATCGGGCCGGCGGTGGGTATATGGGGGTACAAGGTAGATATTTCAATTCGTCTCGTTAATTACATGGTAACATGTTCTTGGTGATTGCTCTGCCAGACTCTCGCCAAGGAAGCTGTCCTCGCCTGCCAACTGAATCATCCGAATATCGTCAAGGTATTTGGTCTCAGCACTACGAACGAAGTCTATCCCCCGTATCCCTGCACTCACTTGCAATCTACCATTGTCATGGAATACATGGCACGCGGAACCATAGTCAACTACTTGAGTTCCTTGGGGCGCAAACCATCGGGGCGAGTAGAACTTTGGGTGAGTGAGCCAATTTCAATGTTTTCGTCACCCACTGATTACTGCTTGTAGATCCTACAACTTGCGGACGCAATGGCTTATCTCCACGCTCAGGGCATCGCACACCAAGACATCAAAGGGGTATGTTTATGAGCTTATTAGAAGGACTTGCGTTGTATCTCACTGTCTGACACAGGAAAACGTTCTGATCGATGACACGTTGTCTGTCAAGTTGGCAGACTTCGGATGTGCAGTGTATCAACCGACAGGGCTTAATTTAGGTCAAAGGGTGTTCTCCTGGGGAGGTACACCTGGCTACATCGCACCGGAATGGTACACTTCGGAAGCAATGGATCTTGAGATGTTGATGGCCCACTTAAAAGCTGGTCCTGGGGCCAGCCCTTATCGCCCGAGTCAATATGCGCATTATGTGGAGCGTTTTCTCTATCGCGATCCTTGGCCTGCGCCCAAGTGTGACGTGTTCGCATTCGCGATAACCTGTGTCGAGGTGTGTGCGCAGTAAACGCCTCAGATTCTAATACTGACTTAATTTCCATTCTACTATCAACAGCTTTATGAGCGCGGCCGACCTGAATATCCTGGGATTCCAGACTTACGGTGGGACGACATCAAAATTGTGTTTCAACGCCTTTGCGAAGAGAGAGTGCGGCCTCCACGACCGAATGGATGTGATCCAATATCCGACGGTATGTGGGCCCTCGTGCAACGGTGTTGGCAACACGATCCTTTGGAGCGTCCGACTGCACAGCAGATTGTCACGACGGTGAAGGCCATGATGGGGAAGTAGCTAGTTGTTTGGACCGTCCGACGCTGCATGTCGCATCACGACGTGTTTCATTGTGTTTATGCTTCACTTTTTCCCACTTGTATCTTGTGCATATATATGTGAATGGCTCTTTATGTCTTTGAATCGAGGTGCAGAGCTGCGTGACGGTGAGATCTAGATCTCCTTATAAGCGCCCTCTAGCAGAGGACGCGACGCGCGTCTTTAGGTTCATTGCGTACACCTTCTGCACTCGACCAACTCTTCTATCTTTACTGTTAGGTTACCACACATTCCGCCGCAATATGTTCTTAACACGCTCTGAATACGGTGCGTATCTGTGCAATGGAGCTACAGTCTGCGCTGACTATGGCTGCAGATCGTGGTGTCAACACTTTCTCACCCGAGGGAAGGTTGTTCCAAGGTGTGCATGCTTATATCGCTTTTGCTGCAAGCGAGTGACCTGTTATCAGTTGAATATGCCATTGAGGCTATCAAGGTATGGATATTATTTATGACTGTGATGTTGCGAACTGGAACTGAGTGTGTGCATGCATCTTAGCTAGGGTCAACTGCCATCGGCATCTGCACCAAGGAAGGCGTCGTTCTTGCTGTTGAGAAACGCGTCCAATCGCCATTAATCGAAGCCTCTTCGGTTGAGAAGATCATGGAGATCGACAGACACTTGGGTTGCGCTATGTCGGGCCTTATAGCTGATGCACGAACTATGGTCGACCATGCACGCGTCACATCACAAAATCACGCCTTCACGTACGACGAAAAGATTAAGGTGGAGAGTGTCACGCAGGCTGTGTGTGATTTGGCGTTGCGGTTCGGAGAGAGTGTGCATGACGAGGAGGCGTTGATGAGTCGGCCGTTTGGTGTGGCATTGCTCATTGCCGGCGTAGATGAGAAGGGTCCTCAACTGTAAGTCATCATTATTCATGTTTGAACTATTTCTGAGCCTTGCCTTACACCAGATTCCATACCGATCCATCCGGGACGTTTGTTCGCTACGATGCGAAAGCCGTCGGTTCGGGATCAGAAGCGGCGCAGAGCGAACTTCAAGATAAATGGCATTCAGTACGTCGAGGACGATTTCCGTAAATACTACTTGTACTGACTGTCCTCCGTACTCGTGCAGCAAATCACTCTCAAGGAAGCGCACATTCTGACACTGCGCGTGCTCAAGCAGGTGATGGAGGAGAAGCTGGACCAGCACAACGTCCAACTTGCACAGGTGAGTCCAGACGATTTGCAGAATTCAGGCCCACAAAGTATTCACGATTTTCGCAGGTCACGCCAGAAGCAGGTTTTGAGATCCTAGATGAGGTGAGACTGAAGGCGTTAATAGATGATATGTAACGGACTTGCTATGCTGTGTACTATACCACGCCGTCTCTCATTCGCTGGAGTATCAAGATACTGGAAATGCGTCTGTAAGATGAAGTGTGAGAGAGAGTGAAATCTCAGTGTGGAACGTTTGAACAAGCACGCTACTGCACGTTCGCTCGTCTTCCGTCCGACTCGGCGCGCTCAGATCTCTTATGATCTCCAATATGCTGAAAGTCGTTCTCGACCGTTTCCTCCTCTTAGACATCGCCCCTTGCTTTAAACCCCTATGACCTCCCTAGAGTTGTCTGCAATCGATCTTCAGGAAATTCTCGAATTCACGACCGCACTTGCGCGAAGAGCAGGTGACCTAATCCTGACCGGATCGCAAGCCATCCTCTCCTCCGGGAACGTGGACGAGAAGAAGAACTCTGTAGACCTCGTTACAGAGTACGATGTCAAAGTCGAGGAGTTGGTGAAGGGGGAGCTGAGCAAGAAATACGCTGGTTTCAAATTGTACGTTTTGCTGTGTCCTCTGCGTATTGTATGTGCTCGAAAGCACATATGTTGCTCTGCCCGAGCACTGCGAAACGGACTTGCTACCCATGCGCTTTTGATTGAAAACCAAGAGGTTCGAAATTTCTCGTGACTGACTTTTTTTTGGCTGCGCTTGCCCTTTATAATGCGAGTACAGTATCGGCGAAGAGTCCTACGCAGCGGGATCCAGAGAGCCATTGACAGAGGACCCCACTTTCTGCGTCGACCCCATCGGTATGCACAACACCTTGCACACGTAAATGAAGTGCAGAAACACTGACTTCAAATCCGCAGATGGCACAACGAACTTCGTGCACGGCTTTCCTTACGCCTGCGTCTCTATCGGCCTCATCTACAAGAAGTCGCCCGTCCTGGGAGTTATCTACAACCCGTTCCACGACCAGCTGTACTATGCCGCCTAAAGGCCAGGGCGCGTTCCTCGTGCAGCGCGGACAGAGCCCCCTGAAGCTGCCTTTGTCGACACCTAGGCCACTGCCCTCACTCTCGCAGGCACTCATAGGGATTGAATGGGGATCGGACCGCTCAGCCAACATCATCCGCGCGAAGGGAGAGGCGTTCAAGCGTCTTGCGGGCAACCCGAAGGAAGGTGTGGAAGGCGGGCGTATGGCTCATTCATTGCGCTCGGTGGGCAGCGCTGCGTTGAACTATGCTATGGTAGCTCAGGGTGGCTTGGACTTATACTGGTACGCCGCTGCATTCCTTTTTAATCGAGCTTTCTTCATTGTTCGGTGATTCTGACCCTTAGGGAGATCGGATGCTGGTAAGTGAAGAGCGTGACCAACATTGCACCCGTCTTACCCAAGACTATGATATAGGCCATGGGATATCTGCGCCGGCTCTATCATCGCCCAAGAAGCCGGTGGCTTTGTCGCTGGCTCCAATACAGCTCCTCTAGACAACCACATAACCGAGGAGGTACTCGTAGGCCGGAAGTACATCGTTGTTAGAGCCATAGGTGATACAGCAGTACGTACCTGTACCTGTCGACTTCCGAGGTATTTGACCTAACATATTGTATAGACTGAAAGTGGTCTTGATGCTCAGAAGAGAATCATCAAAGAGTTCTATCAGACCGTAGAAGACTGGCAACCACAATAGAATTAGAATAACTCGATTCTGACATATCCTAGATGAAGATATAGGCTTGAAGCCCATCGACCTCGATCCTGGTGCCAAATCTTCGTGCTTCGATGACACAAGTTATATTCATGATTACTACTAGGCGCGTGCATGGAGGTAGCTACAAGATCTGAAGACTCGCCGTATCAGAATATCGCGCGCAATCCGTCTCACTATGTCTCGTATGACAGTCTAGTATCAAAGCCCATAGATGGCCTTCAAAGATGCTACCACTTGTCTTGCTGAAGGTCGTGCTCGGGAATCATTTGCCCAGCACTGCTGAACCAGAGTCCAGAGCGCATCCGTCATATTTGCCGGTCGTGGTGGTCGGCGGCCTTCAAGTATAGCGCGATTGATGACTCCTTCGTCTGCATTGGGGCTGAGACCTTGTATAGCAGGCCAGCTCCTCGTATACAACTATACAAAGACGAGTTATAATGGCTGCAGTTTATCATGAAGGAATCAGCTTACCGCAATGCAGATCATGGCGAACGAGTATATATCGCACGCCGGCGCCGGCCAGTACGTGTCTGCGGGAGCGTTGGATCTCTCCATTCCCATACGCTCAACAGCTTCGGGAGCCATGAAAAGCACAGTTCCTGCACGTGGATATCGGTCTCCAATCGATCCCAGTCCAGTGGGTCTGAACACCGCAGAGCCGAAGTCGCAAAGTTTGATCGAGCTAGTCGAATCGATCATGATGTTGTCCTGTTTGGACTAGTCAGTACGACAACTAATCTCAATGAAGCAGACACGTACGGGCTTCAGATCTCCATGAGCAATATCTTCGCTATGCAAATAAGTCAAGGCCTCAGCGATCTGTAACAGCTGGTCGGAGAGGGTCAGGGCATGCATTGGCTCAAAGAAGGCGACGCACCCATTTCTCAATAGGATAGGTATTACTATGTTGCGTGATGTAAACCGCCATATTTCCTCCCTCCACTACTTCCATGACAATGGCGGGAGATCGCAGAGCTTGCAGTCCTGCTTTGAAGGAAGTAGTGTTGAGCCCCAGGACCCTCATGATATAGGGATGATGCAGTTGCAGCATCATGGTAACTTCGAAAGCCGCCGCCTGTAATGAATTACAAGTTAGAAAGCGTGCAGGAGGTTAGAACCATGACGGACCCTGTCGTTTTGCCCTGCGCTCTCAACACTAGTTACGTGATGGAAGTGCTTGATTGCAACGGGCATCCGGCCGTTCCAGATAGCCTTATACACAGCACAAGATCCTCCTTGCCCAAGTGCCATGGGTCTGGAAGCATTAGTCACTTTCAGGGTGTTCTGGGGCTCCTCGATGTAAAACATCGAAGGAACGAAACCTGATGCTCTGACCAGTTGCAAGAGCAAGTCACGAACACGCCTGCGGTGCGGTAGGCCAAGATCGCGACCGTACGCACTCCGGGAACGTCCAGAAAACCTTGTCCACCAGGTATTGTCGGTGAGAAGCTGTAGATCATGCAGGTAAGCGCAATGCTGAAACAAAAAGCCATGGGTAACGTACGTTCTGCATTATGTCCAGCGTGCGCCTCGCATCCCCGCCCTGGACGTTCAACACGGCCTGAAAACGCTCCGGAATCCAGAGTACACTTATCAGCATTTGGATGATCTTCTCGTCAGCAGCAGTTGAAGGTACGACAGGGCCCGCATCCAAAAGGCCAAACGCGGCACACCAAACGACTGTATTCGTCTTCGTCACTTTCACAAGCGACGTTGTATTGAAGTCGTCCGATAGTTGCAGAAGGATGGTGGGCGGAAGAATATCCTGAAGTCGCAGCAACAAATCTGGGCGGTCTTTGAAGAGAGTGCATATGAGATGCAGTCCCTGGGCTTCAACATCCCTGGGCATTTCCGTTAGCACGCTAATATTTCTAGTAACAATCGATTCACACCTTGTCATCATTATTCTTTGTATGGTCCGACCAATACGTTGAAAATTGGCAGGATAGGAGCGAAGTAAACCATTCCAAACGACGTCGAGGTATGTGGCACTAGCAGGTGTTTCCCAAGGAAACAACGGCCTGGTAGACATAGCGAGCTTCTCTGCGAACGCTTTGGAGATATACAACAAATTTCAGCTATGGGAGATATTCAAGGACTGCGCAAAAACATATCTGGTGATGTCCTTTTATATGCCCATGCACACGACGGTATTCTTGTACGCCTGTCGCCTTCAGTCATCAGCCCCGTCGGAACGGATGTTTACATCACGGAAAACGGCGTGTGTTCAGCAATCTAAGCAGTGAAAAACAAGGCCGTGGCGTGAGGTTGCTGTTCCGTAATCCAACAATTTGCCCACTTACAATGCAGTCGTTAGGCAAGCAGTGCCAGATATACAAGAATATCTGATAGAATTGGCGAATTGCGCGTTCATCGCAGCAAGGCAGAGATTTTTCATCTGTGCAACAGTGGCGTATACAAATCAATCGGCTAATAAACTAGGAAAACAAGTGAGCAAGAGTCGCTTGTGGCGACGCCACGACAATGCTTACTATTTGGGATGGGAGAGGCATGACTATTGTTGACCCTTTACGGACACCATGGCATCGTCTAGATGCAGATATCAATCTTAGGCTCACGAACCCGGGTTCCGTTGCGGCAACGAAACGATGTGAATAGCCTGTAGCATCGTCGTTCTTACCGACTAGTAGGACTCACCGATCGGAGCGCGCATTTCAACTGTTCTCGAATCCCTTTAGCTTCACGGATCACAGTATCGTAGTGTACTTACGGCTCTATTCGTGAGTAAGCCTTCTGAAGAGTTCCTCCTTTTTTTTGCCGCACAGTGTAAAGGTCAATTTAACAGTCTGAACGACCGGGTCTGCTTCTCAGAAACGTCACGTGACTCTAACGCAATTTGCGCACCGCGCAGATGAGAATGACTTTCCTTCTACTAGTAGCGGCCTTCCTTCATGCGACGTCGCGCACTGTGCACAGTGACTCGGACGTGCGGTGCGCGTGAGCTGCAATAAGGTCATAAATCATGCTTAGATCAGTGAGCAATTTGCATCTTTTCCGCTCGTACGCGAGTGGCTGAAAAGTGTCCTTAACTCCTTCTGCGACCTATTCAGTGGGTCTGAGCCCTCAAGCTCAAGGCCTCGTGTGCAATGTATCCAATGCATTTACTAATGCAATACGGATTATTATCTCGATTTTTCGAGCATTGTCTTGGACTCTTGGCATATCGACGCGGAAATCTCGTGGCGCGCGATGGTTGACTGCAAGCACCTAAGTCAAACCATTCGTTATGCTGATACGCAGTGTTACATATCGCCATCCTAAGGTGACAAAGTGGAACAGTATATATACAGGAGTACCATGAGACTGGTGTCAGTGTGAGGGAGACTACTGCGGGAACATATATCATGGGAGTATATGGTACGGTACACAATAGCGAGGTCAAGATGAGCTATGCGCGTACGTGGGAGAGGACTCGTCATCTATATCAGCAGGAAAGATGACCTTCAGAGATTCGGCGACTTGTGTCGCGGCAGGCCGTTCTTCCGCATCTTCTGCCCAACATTGCTCGATCAGGGCCCATAGAGGATCAGGGATAGAGTTTCCAGATCTCACAGGCCTTTTAGGGCGACCACCTGCAAGGACAACTGTTGGATTGAAGTGAACAATGCCGTCATCCCTGAACTTTGGGTCTTCACGGGAGAATAGCTGCCAAGGGAATCAGTACGGCGGGATGAAGAAAATCACGAGCAGTACTTCTACGCAAGTAATTCCGAATGCATATATGTCGACAGCAGAAGGGGGCCCATCAGGAACCAAGTCGTACGACTCGAAGTCGTTAGAGCTATTCACAGCTCTGTGAAGTTCTGGCGCCATCCATTGAGGAGTTCCACCGTATGGATAGGTATTGGCAAGGGTGGTGACTCTCGTCTTCACAAGGATTGACAGGCCGAAATCCGTCAATCTAACGGCTTGTCCTTCGTCTATCATGATGTTTGCCTACCGCAGCGTAAGCCACATACAAGTAATACCGATTCGTACTCACACCGCGCAAATCACCATGAACAACTCCCTGATCATGTAGATATTGTAAAGCGTTTGCTATCTGGAAAAGCTTAGGTGACAGATAAGCTTGAATCCGGTGCCATGGGAGGCAGAGAGACTCACCCACAAAGGCAATGGAGCTGGAATCTGGTTCATGTCGAGCTGTTCCAAATAATGCCTGATGGTCCCGTTAAACATCCAAGGCATGACAATGCTATAAGTAGGGATACTACTAAAGCTGGCGATTTCCGCCTCAGAGCTTGCACGCTGAACACCTATAAGAGGCATGATATTTGGGTGGGATAGTTGTCGCCATAGTAGAATCTCGTTGAGAAGGCTCTACAAGAAGCATCTCGTTACTAGCACATTCCGACTGACGCATATTACACACCTTGAAGGTATAGACAGCAGCAACTCTTTCTAGAGTGCGATGCGCTTTGTCATTGCCAGGGCCAAGTAGTTTCATCCTCTTAAGGGCCACCGGGGAGCCTCGATAAGTCGCACGATATACGTCACCAAACGTACCCCCGGCGACATATGTCTCGTCGATGTTGGTTATTTCGGCCCAGATAGACGCAGGTAATTCGTGAGAGATGGCAGCGAGCTTCGCCTGCAGACGTCGTAGGCGTTTGTACTTCATATCATCGAAGACAACATCGTGTTCGCGAAGGCCATCCGTTGCAAAGTTCACCCACAATGTGCTCCGATCTAGCAACTGAAGCAATGATTTAGCTCTCCACTTTATTATAGAAAATGATGAAGCACCTGTTGCATCAGCTCTAGAGTGCGAGATGCGTCCTTGTCGCGAAGCGTTATCACAGCGTTTTCGTGCTCCTTGTTCACAAGAACGTCTCTCAGGAGAGTGAGGATCTGTTCGTCATGCGATTCGGGTATATCATTTCCACCAAATCCGAAGGCGGCGCAGAAAATCGCTGGGGCTCCATCTGAAAGGGTAACCTTGAACAAACCGTTTCCACTGAACCCTTCGCAAAGTTCAAGCTTCTGAGGCGGATGAAGCATTGAAGCATAGGCTACGATATTTTCAGGATAATCTTTCACGATCGCACAAAAATCCTGTATATCGTGCAAGCCAACCTCCCTACGACTCTGCATGAGTTACCTCTGAAAGACAGACTTGGAGTGTTGCTTACGGAATTCTGAGGGTATCTTGAACGATTTCAATGACTCGAGAGAAGTCTCTCTCGCGCCTTGCAGCGTGGAGGTCCCTCCATATATCGTCAAGCATTGATCTAGCGAGAGGGGTCTCCCAAGACCCCGGGCGTCTCTCTGGAGGTTCCAGAAGTGTCGTCTTGAACTAGAAGCATGGGACAGTTAGTATGCCGTGTAAACAATAGGAACAAAGCAGATGCGTCTTCATTCGCGAGATAGACATTGAGCACTACCCCATCATGTTTCGTTGTCAATAAGCATGCCCGGCTCCCTGCGGCGACTTTACGTGCGTACTTGGAGTTGATCGCAGAAGTAGCTCATATCTCCTTCACAGACGATGTTACTCACAGAAGATTTACGAAATAGCAGCAGCCTGAGACGTTTGCTCATCCTATGACACGCGGTATTGAGAGCGGTACGCATACGTTGAAACTTCGTGCTGACTTTCGCAGCCCGTACGCGAACAACCAACTTGGTGTGTGCGCCTGCTATGATTATTAGCATTGCAACGTGAGCTCATAGCACATTCCTGCTCACTTCCTTGCCGTCTCGGAAAATGCATGAATTTGCCGTGTGGCGTCTTTACATTTGATGCGTCGACGGGTACATCGAGGAGCTCCATGGCGTAGAAATAGACACTATGACTTGCACGAGAGTTTTGGAGTAGTCGATGTGCGATTATGTGGCCGTTCTCCTGGCGAAATAAGTGAACGAGTGGCATCAGTACTCGGATGAGCTGCCTTTATCAGCCTTGAATTGATACAGATCAAGTGATGCGACTTACCGTGAGAATTCTGCCAAGACGCCGCACCTCTCAGGCGTGTACGTCTAGACTAGGCCACGATCACCAGAAAACACATGCATGCAAGCTATACACTCCGACTAGTGAGCAGAAAACGGCATATGGGCAACGTGTCTGTCTTCTTCAAACAGAATATTACACTGCGCAGCATGTATTAAAGCGTGCTACAAGGTTGCATGGATTGGAAGATATCAATAATAGCTTGAATATTCATTAGGACAGGATCCAGAGAAGACATACCTTGGCTGCACGTTTCCGCGTGACAGCACCTCTCCGAAGAGATCTGCAACAGGATCATCAATGGTCACGA
Organism: Phlebia brevispora; assembly: GCA_027627325.1. Classification (NCBI taxonomy): domain Eukaryota; kingdom Fungi; phylum Basidiomycota; class Agaricomycetes; order Polyporales; family Meruliaceae; genus Phlebicolorata; species Phlebicolorata brevispora. The sequence continues at coordinate 12,980 of JANHOG010000107.1, forward strand.
CGGCCTCTCAGAAACGAATTGCTTGGAAAGTTACTTCATGTCTTTTAAGGCCTGCAACCGTTACAAACACTTGAACACGTACTGGGATATGATCACAGCCAACATATTAGTGTTACTGGCATGAGCATCGAGAAAGGAAACCCACATTAGTATATATCGCATCCCTTGTACCTCCCCCGATTCATATAGGGCGATATTAATATCCTAGCTGAATTCGGCTGCTGCTATACTGTCTGTCGTCAATGCGGGATTTGTCTCGCAGCTTTATATCTTACGTTACTGATATGGTGTCGTTGGGCAGTGTATGAAGGAAATAATCCTGAGAAGCTGCGTACATTATATCAATAGACTCAAAATGAGGGTATCCACCGACGTACTCAGAGATAGTTTTCGATTTGACCTTGGGCCAAGAATCACATTCAAGATCACGATGTCAGACATCATGCATCGTGCGCAACTATACATTATACCAACTCCGTATTCAGACCTGTAAGTCTTCCAAGGAGCGTATGGGATCCCTACACATCCATAAGATGAGAGCTAGGGATAACAGTCTGAGTCAAGCCCGTAGAAAATCAGAGCGCTGCGTTTCGGCAAAACCCGGACGATACGCAGATAAGGATAGGCATTTACGTACCTTAGCCTGCTGCGCAGCGGAGAATATCAATTATTTCTACTCTATACTTCAGACTAATTCGTCCTTGGATTTCAGCAAAGGCGATATTGCAAGAAGGATAATATATTGATACGTATTACGCTGGCAGGAACCGATTCTGGAGCGAACACGAGCACGTGGCGCACAATGCGCCACAAGGATGACTGATTACCCTCTGAGTCGTTGATTCAAGCTCGAACGTTCCCACGCCCGTCGCCCGCATGTTCAAACTACGACAAAGGAGATGTGGTTGCTCGTTATTTTGATTTACACATTGTGTGTCGTTATGACACGTAGTTGCTATGATCTAAATATGTCCTGGAGAGCGCTACGAATCTCCATAAGTGTCGGACGGTCCGCAGGGTTCTCCTTCCAACAGGTTTGCATGAGGGCCCACAGAGGATCCGGGATAGGAGATATCGCTGTTTCTACAGGTCGTAGTGGCCTGGCACCATCCCTTACCCAATCTCGGAGATCGTAGGGGTCTGTATACTTTGGTTTGTCCGCCGGAGAGAACTTCGGGGGCATGCCGGAGTAAAGCTGGGAGCATCGATTAATGAAGAATCAAAAGTCCACTATAAAAGAAGATATACGCACCTCAACTATCGTGCTGGCAAACGCGTAGATATCGCCTGCTTCAGAGGTAGTACTGGTATCAGGGTGGGTCAGGACGTTCGGGATATCTTCATCTGCAGGCAACAACTCTGGTGCCATATATCTGTCTCCCCAGTACACGAAGTGTCGTCGGCGTCTGCCAACCGAAGCATCCGTGATTTGTCTACTTAACACGCCCAATATGGTCATATAAAAGTCTGATAAACGTAGTCTACCATCATCATCGACGAGAATTTGACCCTGAAGTATCACGTAAGTCAATAAAGGCACGGTACGAGACAGAACATCACTTACACAGTGCAGATTTCCATGAACAATACCATGTTCGTGGAGATATGAAAGACCATTTATGATCTGCAGAAGCTGGTATTTGCGTGATTATAATGGCGAAAAGATCGAACCTCAGGATTGTGCTTACCCAGTCTCCAAAGGGGATAACCACATTCTCCGCGCGAAGACTGCGAGCATATTCCAAAATATTGCCACTGTGCATGTATGGAGTAATCATACGGAGAAATGGAAACCTTCCGCTAGAAGCCTGTGAATCCACGAATTCTGCCGCGACACCAAGGAGAGGCACAATATTCTCGTGTTGCATCTGTCGCCATATGAGAAGCCGCCGTACGAGAAGCTGTAGGTGTGTCAGCAAAGATCTCGCATTTGAGATAATAGAGACGAACCTCGGCCGCTCGAGTAGCGACTTCCTCAGATTCGTTAGGGGAAACTTCACTACGGTGAAGTGTCCAGCCCTTGACGATAACTTCTTTGTTCCCCAACTTGACGTGATGGCAACGGGCAAGCAATGACTCCCGGAACTCCAGCTTGACGTAGATGAGGTTTGAAGTGTTGATTGCGAGCGCTGAAGGCAAGATCTCCGAGGATATGAAGAGCCCTGACATCAATTTTGTCAGCCGTGTACGCCTCCAATCGTCGCAGAACGGCACGTTATATTCATGCTGCCCAGCGGCCGAGAGAGCACACCACGGCGCATCTTTATAGAGAAGCTAGAGACAGCAACGAGTAAGCGATGTTGCAATGCGTAAATAGCGATGCTCACTTCTGATAAAACCTCTTGGGTTCTTTGGGCATCCTCCGATACAAGTGTGGTGACGGCATTCTCATACTCTGGATGGACCAGGACATATTTGATCAATGATAGAATGCGCGAATCTTGAGCTTTGGGCTTTGTGAGCCTCCACACCAATAGCCGCATACCATTCTAGAGGAGCATCTGGCGTAGCCGAGAACCTGAAGAGCCCAAGACGAGCAAATTCTTCAAACAATTCAAGCCGCTGCGTCTTTGGAAGCCACTTCTCTGCATACTCGACAATTAGAGCCGGATGTTCTCTCAATATACCGCATAGATCCTGGATCAAAGGAAGACCAATTTTTCTGTGGTGCACAAATTATCAGACGATGCCGGTGCGTAAGTCGGAAGGCTCACTTTGACTCTATACTCGTGCGGATGACCTCGCCAACGCGTCGCACGCTGTCTTGTCTGTGCGATCCTAATTTATGAAACCCCGTTACAATCTTGCGGGAGACTTCACCCAAGTAAGCCGTTATTTCGGGCGTTTTCCACGTTTCAGGCTTGGTTAATGGAGAGGAAGATCTGAACATAGCGAACGAGAACGTTTTTGAGAATATGTGACGATACGAAGGCAGAAATGGCGAAGGAAAAGAGGACGGCGAAGTTATAGGACTTACCTAGACCTAGTTATATGTGGTTGGGTGCGGGGCGGTGCTAGAGCTGTTAGGACCTGAGATCTGCGTGTGACACAAGGGTAAGGGCTTGGAGGCGGTGCATATTTCCTTGTGTCCTTATCGGCAGTAATAGAATGGGAGTCGCCGAACAAATTTACATCTCAACTTCGGTCATATCCGTTCCAACAATCGAAGACACGAAATTGCACAGGTCGAGCACATCCCGAGCGTTGAGACAACCGTCGAGAGCCAGGGCGATCGTGCCGGAGCCCTCACAATGGAGGGAGGAGTTCCCGATGGCCATGGTTGAACACACTGCATTGGCCCTTTGCGACCATACGTGGTAAGAACAAATTTGAACGCCCGCAAGTCCGCTGAATAACGTAGACACCAGACGCTCGCCACATCTTCGCCATGAAGCTATGCACTTCGCGAAGCACGCCGGACAGCTCAGTTACAGGCCCAGCCGAACAGCATCCCCTTCAATCCAACTATGGCGCCTACCGCGAGGGCGGTCCATCCAATACGAGTACTCCATTCTTCCGCGCCAGGAATGGTACGTTGCCCGAAGTAAATGGCAACGAGGTCGTACAACAGTGTTGAACCGAACAAGGGGCGCGAGATGGCCGCGGCGACGGGGAATAGAGCGTAGGTGAGCACTTGAATGGCGGTCGACGGAGGAGCTTGGGAACGCTGCAGAGATGTGAGTCACCAAAACATCGTGAACGAAGACAATTGGGACTGACAAGCGCCACGCCGCCGTTGTCGACAAAGTCTAACACACCGATGCCCGCGAAGGTCTTCGCCACAAGATGGGTGACGAAGAGGAGGCGAGGGCTCCCCGTTGTTAGAGTAGGTAGTCTCGCCACAGCGAAGAGCTGCGCGGCGGTGTTAATCGTGACTAGGATCTGCGAGACGGTGAAGTTCTTGCGAAGCCAGAAGAAAAGCCAGCCAGCTATAGCATGTCGGTAAGTCTGTCAATGAGTCATGAATGCGACACATCTTACCGATGCACAAATTTCCGAGCGCATATATAGGCGCATATTGCACAGCGACTTGTGTGGCCTCCTCAGCAGCAAGTTGTCTGTCAACGTCCTCAGCGGCATCACCCTCAGAGCCGTTATCTCCAAGAAGGGTATATCTCTCGCTTCCGGCAGTGAACAGCTGTCTGATCCAGTAAGCTTGCAGAACTGTCTGCCCTGAGAAGAACGCGGCAATGAACCACGGGTTTGGAGAGAATGCAAAGTGATTCTATGCAGTATAGGTGAGCTTATGCTAAAGTTTCCGAAACTGCTGGGCGTACCGCGTCGGCGATGTCCTTCATATTCGGTTTCGTCAGCATGCCGTATAGCTGCGTCCCGAAGTTGACTACAAATGACCCAACGGCCATATAACGTGCGTTTGAAAGCTCGTTGCCCATGCTGCACGACTGACTACTATTCAACAAATTGAAGATGTAGTAGGGGTGAGGGGGAGTGAAGTGATTGTCTGGTCCATCGACCGTAGCGGGCAGCGCATATATACTCGCTGAGCGGAATGACAGGCGATGATATCATGCGCCCCAACCGACGCCGATCGCCAGCGAGGACTGATGCAGGCCCGACGTCGCCCAAAAAGGACATCCCGAGATGTTAGCAAACTTTGTTTCATCCTGGTCCACGCGTACATGAGTTGCAGGAAGAGTGGCGGAGCTAAGTACGTGTCCGTGGAGGCTAGACCCGACAGAGAAAAAAGAGGGGAGAGTTCCGAGCAGCAGAAGCCAAAAAACGGTAGCGTCGATGTAGAGCGAGACGCAGACTAACTGCAACTAAGACAGGTCGCGGCACTACAACGGCAGAGGACGATCGCTGTTGGCGACGGAGGAATAGGGATATGGAAGCGCGTACATATTGGAAAGATGGCTGAATCCGAACTGTGTAGGAAAACAAGACGACGAATGGTAATGATGCCCAACTGAGAGAGATTTCGCGAGGGGAGAGCGACGGTCATGTTGCAAGCTTGAAGTACTGGTCCATATGCAGGTAAAGGTCCTGCTTACGCGTATCGAATAGCGTCTGCACCTTTGCCAAACAAGCCGGGCACATGTAACTCTTCAACTCGTTGTAACGGTCTTGGAAGCGGGGTATCTCCCAAAAGCCCAGAGGGTTCGGGTTGTAGAGCAACTCTGAATGCCCCTCCTGTGTGATTTGATGTCGAAGTATCCTGCTACAGTCCGCGTGCGGACATGTAGGCATTCCGATGATACAACGGTTAACCATCTCCGCGCTTGCCACGATGAGATTCGCTCGTCCCTCCATGCACCATCGGAGGTTGTCTGGCGTGAGACGCTCGACGTAGCCCCTGGAATGTGGTATCCCATCCAATAGTTCCTTCACGGTGAGCTGGCAGCAAGCATAGAGGAACCCGACATGAAGAACTTTGCCGATATTGAACTCCGGTATCAAGTTGGCCATAGCAATGATGTCCGCTGGCTCGTAGATGACCGGGCTCGTTGTAGAGTCGTAGAGTCGCTTGCGCTTCTGAGGTGTACCTAGGTGCAGCCGCCTTATGTAGTGCAGAGCGGCGTCACGGAGGTCTAGCACCTCATACTTGCTCCCAAGTCGATATAGCGACTGCACTACTGTCCATCTGGGCTTTGTGCTCTGCTTTACAAACCTACATAGTATTCAGGATCAAAATCATATTAATAATATTAAATGCTCACTGTTTTCCATCATACAAGACATCCAGGAGGTCTGCAAGCTCCCAAGGCGAATCGTGCAGCTTTACGTGAGGCACGCCTTCTATAGTCTCCCCCTCAGGCGGCTGAGGCATCGAGAACATGTCTCGAAAGATGACCGAAGCGTTACAGAGCATACCACGGTATACACGAAACATTGTATCCCCAGCTTGCAGTACAACATTTCCGTCTTCAAACCAGAGCTTTTCATGTCGTTTGGGCTCCGGCGGCTCAGGGGAGTCCACCCGTGCGCGTTTCCGATTCGGAGGCTCGGTCTGTGTAGTTGGCTGAGTATCTGGCTGATTTTCGGCGTCGCTATTCATGGTAGTGTGCGCGTGTCGACAAAGTTATTGAGTGGTTGTAGAGGTTGAGGAAGAATGGACCGGTCTTTGTCCGCAGAGTCACCTCCGCTTTCGGCTCGGTTGATGCCGATAGACGCCCTAGATGATGCTTGCCTGTGCTAGAGGCTTGCTAGAAACTTAGAGCACTGCATGAACGTCTAGCTAGTCATTCTCGTTTCGTTCCATACGATCGAAACACTACAGACTTTGAAACTGGCAATGTTGTAGAAAGCTTCCGACTCCGCGACGCGTCTCCCACATGCGTGAACGCGTCGCGTCGCGTTGTCGGTTGCTAAAGTTGTAGCGGATCACGGACCGCGAGCATGAAGCACATAGGAGCGTCGCCGTACTGGAGAGCCCTGCTTCGCGAAGTGAGCCAGGGAAGAGACTGTCCTGGAACACGTCTAAAACACGAATGTGGAGAGTCATGCACATGGTCAAGGTAGCGATGAATACAAAAGACCAAGAACAGAGGCATTGGTAGATCAATTACGTTACTCGAGCATGCAATTAAATTACAGATAAAAGACAATGGGGAGCGATAGTAGTGCGCGATAAGGGGTACCGAAGACTAGTAGATCACGTTCAGCTTGATATACTGGCCTAAATGCGCGTAAATATCATCCTGATAATCCTCGAAAGAATCTAGCATCGCCGGAAAACAAGTCTGGCATACAAGGTCCTTCAGGTCGTCGTACTGCTTCTGATAATATGGTATATCCCAGAAGCCCAACGGATCAGTATTGTAATACGCCTTCGTGTCTTCCTCTGGAATTCTCCGCTCCCGTAATATCAGGTCACAGTCAGCGTCGCGGCACCGATCCCCAACAAGACATTCTCTGACCATAGCTACACTTGCGAGAATGAGGTTCTCTCGCCCTTGTATGCACGCTTGCAGAAGATCCGGCGAGAGACGCTCGACATGACCCCTAGAGTGTGGTATTCCCTCCAGAAGTTGTTCGACGTTGAGTTGACAGCAAACGTAAAGAAAATCGAGGAGGATGTTCTTTCCGAAATTGAAGGCTGATGCCAGGTTGGCCATCGCGATCACATCGGCGGGCTCGTAGATGACTGCGCTTTTCGTGGGATCGTAAAGACGTTCGCGTCTCTGCTGTTTGTCCAGACGCAGCCGCTTTATGTAGTGTACCGCGATACCGCGCAGATCCTGCATCTGATACTTTGTGCCTAGCCGGTAAAGCGACTGCACTACGGGCCACGTAGGTCTTGCGCTCTGCTTCATAAATCTGCATGGTGTTCACACAGATGACTCGTCAAGAAAAAAAATAACGCTCACTTTTTGCCGTTCAATAATACATCCAATAGATCTGCGAGCTCGAAGGGCGAGTCATACAGCCTGACCAGCGGCACGCCATCTACGGTCTCTCCTTCAGGTGGTTGAGGAATCGAGAACATGTCTCTAAACACCTCCGACGCATTGCAGAGTATGCCTCGGTATACGCGGAACATGGTGTCTCCTGCCTGAAGGACGACATTCCCATCCTCAAACCAAAGCCTCTCATGGCGTTGCGGCTCCGAAGGCTCAGGGGACTTCGAGCCTACTCGAGGACGTTTGCGACTGGGAGGATCGACCTGTGCATCTGGTTGGGCTTCCGCGGGAGCTTCTGCGTCGTTGTTCATGGCTAGTGAACGTTTCAACAGGTGTTTGTGTGCGGAGTGGACAGGTCGAGGCTCAGCGCAACGAGTCTCTGTTAGGTGCCATGACTTGAGCGACGCCGACGCGATCTACCTTCTTTCGGCTAATCGATAGACGCGCGTTGCGGAACGGGCGTGAGCAGTTAATCACGTCCACGACTTTAATTCATACGGGACTCGTTGATATTGTAGAAATCCTCGAAGTCGGTGTGGTCTCCTGTTTAATCTTGATGTGGGATCCGAAATAATGTCCCACACTTGGGGTGTTACAAGCAAGTTAGCTTCAAACTTGATGTGCAGCCACGTCTATGAGAGTTCTTCTTTTTCAATTAGTCCGCCGGATGACTATCCAATTGACCGACTGACACAGTTCGATATCAGTACTTCAGTCCTCGGTAAATAGCGACCGGCTCCGAAGAACGCAGTGACGCGACGCGACGTTCCGTAACTTGGGTGAACGCGCCGCGGCGCGTAAAGGCGCTTGAGCCGGGGTCTTGAAAGCTGAATGGTGTAGCTCAAGCATATACTCGTTCAAAGGCGCGTACACGATGGTCGTGGGCGACGGAGTACGGTACGACTGCTAGATTTACAATCCCATGTAAGCGCTGTGGTGTCTGCCACGGCCATCACTCGGGGACGAGCACGATACCGACCACGCTGAATCCGCGTTTCATCCGTAACGCAGCTAATATCAGCTTCATACCCCGTTGAAGTGTAACTGAATCAGTCAAAGTCTCTTCTCAGAGAGAGCAATAGAGCGAGAGTTAACTGAGACTGAAAGTGCGTTATGATTGAGCGCTAAAAGATAGACATGCTGTAAGGAAGATAAGCAAGTATTTGTTACTGGGTAAGTAAAGTTTCTAAGTGAACTGCAACTACTTTGTAGCGGGATTGTAACGGGATTAATAATGTGTCGCTTACCAGACTCGTCATCAACTGCCTGCGGCTCGCTCATTATACAGGCCTCTTGACCTCCACCATCTGGTGCAGACATGACTACCTCAGAATCTCCTTCATCGCCACATTCTCAGTCTCTACATCAGAGAAAGAACTCAAATGCTCTGGAAAATTCACCCGAGAAAGAGAACCAAAGCCCGCAGTTGAAGAGGCCACTCCCCGTGCCAAAGGAGGTGCAGCCAGTACCGGCATCGTCCTTCTATGGCACCTCTTCTAAGCAGTCTAAAGCCCAACCTCTGACTGCTGGATCATCGCACACAGTGTACGCAGAGTCACTCACGCCGCCGCCACCATATCACGCCAAAGAAACAAGTCCGTTTCGCCAGCCTGAATTAGTGGCAGAGGAGCCCATACCGCCTCTGATACCAACAGAGAACGCTGGTGGTTCGTCTGATAACTGGAGTATGGACAATAACGAATGGGGTAACGTCACGGCGACGCCTTGGGATAGCGTGTACGCGCACGGTGGTTGGAATTCGACGCCGTCGCAAAGCGTGGACATCGATGGGCGGGACGCAGAGGAAGAATTGAATTGGGCAGACAAAGAGGTGCGGGAGAGATGCAAACGACCAGGGCCCGGCGTCCTGCCACCGCTGCTCACACAGCTCCTGCACAATCCCGACCACACGCTCTACTCTGTTACTGCGCATGTGCCCGATGTCTCTGCCACCGCCTCGCGCTCAAGCACTAGGTCAACATCATCCAGTGTCACGTCCTCCCCCAACGCCTGCCGTGCCTGTTCCTCCTCCATCTCAAGAAGAAGTACGGCTCGCGATCCCACATCCACACGCGTACTACTGCAAAGAGCACAATGGCTGGGTCCTTTTGCTCTGGCGGTCGTCTTCAGTGCTTCCACCCATCGCGCCGTCGTTCACGCCAACGTGTCCGTTCCCTGACCAAGCGCGTCGTAAAACGTACGGCATCGTGTATCGGCCAGGATGAGCAATCGGTCGGGCAATCCAACAGGACGCATCATTTCCACAGATACGAACGCGCAGTAGATGCACGGACGCTGATGACGCCGTACAAGCGCAGTGACTGGGAGCAGGATGTGCGTCAGAAGCAGCGGCGGAGGAAGATGACGATCCATATGGACGACGAAGGCCGAGAAATACCGCCTCCGTCCATGGCGTCAGCAGAGACGGAACAACGCGCTGAGGAAGAGGCCGATATGCTGGACCTCTATCTCTGCTGCCAGTGTTCGACATACTGTCTGGTTTCCGACGTCATCCCTGGCGTCATTCCAGTCCGGTATCTGGAGGAGTTTAACAAAGACAAGCTCGAAAACCCACCGCCTGGCAAGACAGGAGATCTCTCGTTGATTACGGGATGGGAGACCGTCATTACGTGCGCTCAGAGTTACTATGTCCTACGCGCATAGTTCCCATTTTGATAACATCACTTGATTCCAGGATCTTATCGAACAAACTTTGGAAAAATGAGACTCGCGTCTTGCCTGTTGCGCGTCCGAAGTTTCGAAGCAAGATCGGATGGAACCTGGCCGTGTATGTAGAACCTATACGAGTGCAAGTTCGAACTAATCGCTCAGTGTAGTCGTCGTATCTTTGAAGCGTTGGACTTTAAGATCGACATGGTTAACTCAAGCGCTTCTAAGCCGGAAGAGAGCTTATGTTCCCCGCCGATAGAACTCAGCACTCCAGAGGGCAGACGGTCGCGTGCCAAGATGCTTCGAGCATGGGTGGAAATCAACGCTTGGCTTACATTGTATGAGAAGTCGAGGCCTAGTATGTCCCATTGCTTCCTCACCTCCATTCGCAGTCTAAGCTGATTGCTCGTTCTAGGAGATGATGCTTCATTTGTTCCTTCACCATTATCTGCAAATGTCGAAAGTGCAACTGAAGCTATTCAGACAGCCCTCGGAGCCCACATCAACCAAAGTGAGTGGAGTCGTTATAATCTGTCTATATGCCTTTACTGATCGAGTCCAGTTGCTCGAGGCCTTTTTGCCCGATCCTCTCATAGGCTACCGGCCTCTTGACAAGGCATGGCACGACTTGGGGTTATCACCAATGTCTTACAGCCCAGGTACGTTGGACTTAAATGCTCTTTGCAACGGAAAGCCTCACCAACGTATGTCAGAACTACTCATGTTCGCGTATCTCGCGCAATGCCGCTGCGACCCAGCCAACACATCTCTTCACTTCACGCACTTCTACAAGATCGTGGACACAATGAAAGATCGCGGCGTCTCTCCCCCAGACCAGCTGGAGATGCTCATTGCGGCGAGGAGCGCTCGCGCCACCGCTTCACCACGGAAGACCTCGAGCAGGCGATATCGCTACTCGGCTTCGGCAAAGACAATATCCTGAGCGTAGAGCTAGACGAAGATGTAGACGACCAGTTCATCATAGACGCGTGGAAGAATGCGCAGAAGCGCGCCTGGCGCGCTTTTCGCGCTTTGGGTCCAGAGAGCATACGTAGGTTGAAGTCCTTCATACACAGCCGCGTTCAACTGCGGCGGGTTGCTGCCATCTGCCGTGTACATGGTCGTGATGATGGAGGTGCCGCCTCGTGGATCTGTGAACATGGTAACTTACCGCTGCAACATCCATTCGAGATTCGCGAGCTGCGCTGGGAGATGAGTTCGAGCCACCACTTCAGTCATTCAATATTCAAGTTTGAGATGGTTCAATGAAGAGCGTTCGTCGTTGAGCGCTTAGGCGGGGAATTGAAGTGGTTCGGCTCAAAGACGCTTCGGAGTCGATCCAGTCCAAGCGCTTGCACGAGAGTGGATTGGTTCGTTCAGACGCGTCATCCAGACCAAGTGCGTAGTTCGACTCGACGACCACTCGGCCCCAGCAGCAATGCAGTGTTTGGCAAGCAGGCTGCACTAGTAGATGATTCGCGACGCCACATATGGTGCACCCTCTTAGCTCATCTCTGCTTCTTGTTGCGCGAGGTCTGTGGTCACCTTGAAAGAGCCAAGCTGGAACCAAAGCTGGACCACAAGCGTCAGCTGTTGGCATACGGTCGTGATTCGGCTCTTGAAAAACGTACGCATGTCCGGCACCCCAATTCCTGGTCCTTAACTGACTTGTCTGCAGGACTTCGGTTAAGCTTCGCTAGCCAATACGTCCGCAAGCTCGCGTCTTCACATGCATCGCACGGTTTTTCCACGTGCGCGCACTAAGAAAGAAGGGAAAAGACGCGAGCTTGAGCGCATACGAATGCCATAAACGGACGGTTCACGAGCCTGCAGATTCTCACCTACAAATTGGAAGTTTTAGGCTTAGCCACTCTTACTCTCAACTTACGAATGGCCACACAAACCTGCAGTCAATTTGGTGTTTTTGACTTACGATTTACCCCACACAAGCTTAGCTGTCAGGCCGAAAATGCTTGTTCTCTTCGAAGAAGCCGACATCGATCGTTTCGTCCTCCGCGTGATGTGCATCCGCATTTTACACCTACGATCAGGTGGCGTTAGGTATTGGAAAGTTAAGCTTTCCTCCTCGGTCCTGATGGGCTGTATTTTTTCCAGGATTTACTAATGTTTCCAATTCCATTCTGCAGGGCCCGCCTCGACTGAGTCAATGTTGTGAGTCTCTCAACCGACGCGTTCTTCAATCAATGGGGTCGCTCACGTCATGCTGTTACGCACGGCAGCCTGGTCAATCCCGAGGATCAAGACAGAGGCTATGATCTTACTGCAAGAGCACATCGCTCAGCATCGTGCGGTATAGTATAGACACTGAACAAATGTTCGTGCAGGTTTTCATCAAGTCGTCCATGAAGTTATCGGCCTAGAGGCGTGATCGCTGGAGTATATAATGTGTACCGGTTAGCACGAGCAGTTGTCAGCACTCATCTGCACTCACCGTTCCACACTCACACCTCTCTTCCCTACCCAGTTCTCGTACTACAAACCCACATTCTACAACAATGGTTGCCCCCACAGTAACTCCTCAGATTCACCTCGCCGAGGAAGGTGGTGTGCTCGTTCTACGTGAAGGACCGAGCCCAATCCCTGTGAAAGAGACTCAGTCCAAAGTTCTCATCATCGGTGGCGGCGTCACTGGCCTCACAGTTAGTTTAAGCCCCTTCACAGTATACTCTGCAATGTACTGATACATATTTTACAGAATGCATGGGCCCTTCTGGACGCTGGCTACGCCGTGACCGTCGTTTCGGACCAGTGGGCCTCCTTCGAGAATCGCATCACCTCACAGATTGCGGGTGCCTTGTACGTACATGATACTCTACGATAATTTCAGACACTCACCCGCAAATCTTCTCAGGTGGGAGTGGCCCCCTGCTGTCTGCGGCCGCCACACCGATATCATCTCGTTGAACCTCTCGAAGGGTTGGTGCATGACTTCTTACGACGTCCTGGAGAAGTTACAGAAGATCCTCCCTGCTGAGGCGCACGGCGTTCGCATGCGCACGGCCAACTTCTTCTTCGACAGGCCCATCGAGGAGAATGAAGAGGAATACAGCAAGATGCGCGAAATCGCAGCAGCTAAGGTCTGTCGTGCTTCGTTCATATGGCCTGCGGACCTTTGGACTGATTTAATCTCGATCTGTGCCAATCAGATTCAAGGCTTTGAACACGACCCGACTTTGGTCAAGAAGCACGAGATCAGTCGCACTGCGGCTGTCGTCGACGCCTACAAGCATATCTCGCCCGTTATCGACACCGATGTCTACATGTTGTGGCTTCGTGCACTCGTCGGAGCTAAGGGTGGCAAATTCGTTACGCGCCACATCTCTGGAGACCTCCTCGAACATGAAGATGAGCTGTTGGAGGAATACGAAGCAGACATTTTGATCAATTGCACGGGTCTTGGCGCGTACGATCTTGCGCAGGACAAGACTGTACATCCACTTCGAGGCGCATTGATTCGCATCGTAAACGACGGGTCGCGGTTCCCAGTCGTCAAGGAGGCTCTGATCGTAGCCTACGATCAGGACAAGCGGGACGAAGACGGCGGAATCGTCTTCATCGTGCCAAGGAACGACCGCGTCCTCATCCTCGGTGGTGAGTACATCATTGGCACCCTGGTGTTCTGTCGACTTCAACTAACTATCCCATGTAATCAAGGTATCGCACAGGCGAACGAGGGCGAGCTCGACCTGACGCTCGATAGCCCTGAAATGCGCCGCATGCGCGACAGGTGCAACAAGTTTGTGCCCGGGCTTGAAAACGCGGAGCTTGATCCCGACTCGATCGTCCAAGGGCTCCGTCC
>JANHOG010000108.1:0-26830 GCA_027627325.1 Phlebia brevispora
TCAATTTGTGCTATTGACAATTTCATAATTAGCTAATCATATCAATAAAAATTGCATTAAACTTGAGATTTTAGTCAAAGCTCAATCAAACTTGTGTTAAATCTATGTCTAACCTGTGTTTAACCTATATTTGACTTTTGTCAAGCTTCAAGTAGACCTGTGTCAAACTTGTATCAAATTTGTATCAGATCTGCATTAGATCTAGTCAGGCCTCTATCAAACTGATGTCAAACTTATAGTATGCCTAAACTATGTTTGACTTCTGTCAAACTCGAATGTGATGTAAATTTAATACAGGTCTGACTAAAGTCTGATAGAAGTCTAATAGAGGTCTAACTCAAGTTTGATAGAAGTTAGTTGCAGATTTGACACAAGTCTGCAGTTAAACCTGTGTTAGACTGCAGTCAGTCAGTCAGTCTCATATCAGACCTGCGTCAGACCTGCGTCAGACCTGCATTAGACTTCAGTCAAACCTCAGTCAGACCCTAGTCAGACCTCAGTTAGACCTGTGTCAAACTCCAGTCAGACCTCAGTCAGACCTCAATTAAAGCTTAATATTATTTTAGCAAATTTGTATTAAAACTAGCTTAAATTTATAATAATTTTAATATAGATCTAATATAAATTGAATATATATTTGATACAAGTCTAATACAGATCCTACACAAGTTTAATACAGGTTTGACTGAGGTCTGAGTGAGAGTCTGACTGGAGTCTGACTGAAATTTGACTGGAGTCTGACACAGGTCTGACTAGAGTCTGATGCAAGTCTGATGCAGGTCTGACACAGGTCTAACACAGGTCTAACTGAAGTCTGACTAGGGTCTGACTGAGGTTTGACTAGGATCTGACTGAAGTTTGACTAAGGTCTGACTGAGGTTTGACTGGAGTCTAATGCAGGTCTGACACAGGTCTGACACAGGTCTGACACAGGTCTGACACAGATCTGACACAGGTCTGATATGAGTCTGACTGACTGACTACAGTCTAACACAGGTCTAACTGCAGACTTATGTCAAACCTGCAACTAACTTCTATCAAACTTGAGTTAGACCTCTGTTAGACTTCTATCAGACTTTAGTCAGACCTGTATCAAATTTACATCACATTTGAGTTTGACAAAAGTCAAACATAGTTTAGACATACTATAAGTTTGACATCAGTTTGATAGAGGCCTGACTAGATCTAATGCAGATCTGATACAAATTTAATACAAGTTTGACACAGGTCTATTTGAAGCTTGACAAAAGTTAAATATAGGTTAAACACAGGTCAGACATAGATTTAATACAAGTTTGATTGAGCTTTAACTAAGATCTCAAGTTTAATGCAATTTTTATTGATATGATTAGCAATTATGAAATGTCAATAGCACAAATTGATCAATCTGAATTTATATATAATATGAAATAATAATTTTATTCAACTTATTTTTAATAAATTTCAAATAATACTCCATTATTATTTAAAAATTATTGTGACTTTTTAGTCACATCTCTTTTTCAATAATATTTATAATAAACTTTTAATTATAAATATTATATAATTCTACTTAAAAGTTAAATTATTTTTTAATAATATTTGTAATAATATTAAAAAATTTGTTTTAAATAATATATTAATAAATTTTCAATAATATACGCAATATTATATAATACTTCATGTAGTGATCAGAAAAAAAACAGCCTCTGACAAATACTTAAGGTAGATGACACTAGAAATGGGCATATTTATGTAAGCAGATCACGTGCATTAAGCACCAGTTAAATGAGAGGTCAGAGATGAATATTTTTCATAAAAGTGAAAGAAAATAACTGGAGCCTACAGCAGGAGCTTCAAGCTGATTGTTATGCATACTTTCTGTAATTATTTCACTCTGTACACTTCTGCTAATATATCTGATGATTGTGCAATGGCACCAGTCAAGTGCCGTATAAGTGCGCATATCCTAATTAGAAAGCTCGATATTAGACAACTCAACAAGCGCCCAGCCAAATGTGCGAGGTTGAAAACACAAAAAATGCTCTAGACAACTCAGAAATGCTGAAAATGTTATTTTCTAGAGATTCAATTTCTGGTTGATTGTCTCATGAACCACTGCATATTTTTAAATTTTGTTTAATACAAACGAGTGATAATACCTTTCTACACATGTTCTATTGATCCTTTTTCTCACTTGATCGATGTCGCCATCGCTATTGGGGCTGTTGTTGTCACTGGGCACTTGCTTATATAAATGTGCCCATTCCTAGTATTGTCTACTTTACTAGCCTTTTGTGTCTCACAAGCACTCAGAAGAATTCAAATGATCTTGTCCACACTTGCAAGGCAGGTCAAATCTAGTGAGCTCTTGCTAAGGGCTGTTAAACTTTAGAGTGAGTAGAAAAACTTACAGAGATCATTAGGTGTTCCTAAAACTGCAAAAGCATACTAATAGGCCCAGCATATATAGTTTAGATTACATATTTTTTATTTATAGAGTGATATTTGGCAGTACAAAAGCATGCAGTTATAGTATATTAGAATTTATTGCATATTCTACAAAGTTTCTTAGAGTGCCACAAGAAATAGAAACTAAAGACCTGTAAAAAAATATGCAAGTTGCTTAGAATTTCACATCTGCTGCATCTTTCTCCTTGATCTTCACCTCACTTCTACTCTTCTGAGTCACTTTCATTTGTGAATAGCATATTTTTCTTTATTAAAGTCTAGCTTTTCATTTTTCTATTCATTTTCCTCATCTGCTATCTTCTTGTCTTCATCTAAAAATGAGAAACTGTCACCTACTATAATTCTAAATGCTTCAGCACTGTTCACCATGTTCTGCAAAAGATTATGGCCAATTTCTCTATCAAAATAGCATAGGCCATTCAGTAAGAGCTTTGCAATTTCTGTCTAGCAAGCTGAGTAGGATTTCTAATGTACTGTAAGGCCTGCTTGGCTTTGACAGAACTTTTTACAGCTTAGGCATTATATTACCATCATTTCTAATAGATACAGTAACTTGCAAAACTCTTTCAATGTTTGATAGTGTCAGCTTGATTTACTTATATCTTTTCAACACTATTACCAAATAAGGTAAATATAGAGCCATTAGATAGCCTTGCATGTTAGCTTTCTGCTGGTATTACATTTACTCAATTTGACTTAGTTTATCAAAGAGCTATGAATTATTTATTGAAATGAGTAGCTATTAAAAGAGTTTTGCTGCTAGCAATCATGATAAGATTATCTTATCATTTGTGATTAATGATGGCCAGCCACTATCAAATCTACTCATATGGCCATTATATAAGTTGATGATGAGCAAAATAAAAGCCAAACAATCTCTTATTTCTAACTTTCATTATTATGAAACCTCTCTTTGATGCTAAAATCAATAATATCCTCTCTTTGCTGGACTTAGAGCTGTCTGAAGCTCAGATTGCTCAAGAAACAGGTGTCAATGCTGCATCTGTATTTAGAATATGTAATAAACTATGCTCAAGTCTTCCCAAACCTCATAGTGGCTGTTCATTTAAACTTTCCTCTACTATTATATGGCATGCTATTAGACTTATCACTAGTAGAAAAGCTAACACTGCATCAAATGTCACTAAAACTCTTTACAATACCACCAAACACTCCTTCTCCACCAATACCATGTACAGAGCACTCAAGAAATCTAGTTTATACTCTATTGCTAAAGCTAAATGTCTTTTTCCCACTAAGAAGCATCAAAAAGACTATTTGGACTTTGTGTTGGTACATAAAAACTGAACTTTAGAGAACTGAAAGAGGGTTATTTAGTCTAATAAAACTAAAATCAATTGTATAGAGTCAGATAGGAGGAAGTGGGTGTAAGAAAAGTGAGGAGAAGGACTCAGTGATTGGACAGTGCAGCAGACGTGCAAATTTTGAGGAGAAAGACTGATGTTATGAGGGTGTATGACATGAGATGGGATTAAATATGCAATCAAAATTGATGAGAACATGAATGCTCCTCTCTATGTGAGCATTTTAGATAATGAGTTGTAGTGGAGCATGAAGGAATAGGGTAAAGAGTAGAAGAAGGTCATTTTTCAACAGGACAACAACTCCAAGCACACTAGTGCTTTGACCAAAGAGTGATTCAACAATTATGATATTGAGGTCATGATATGGCCAGCACAGTCTTCAGACCTTAATCCTATTGAATATCTTTGGCAACACCTCAAAATGAAGCTTGAAGAGTACAAATCTCCTCCAAACAGCATTCATAAATTATGAAAGCACGTACAAAAGGAGTGAGAGGCAATTCCAAAAGAAGTGTATCAGAACTTGATTGCTAGTATGCCTAGGAGGGTAGAGGCAGTGATTAAAGCTAAAGAGGGTCATACTAAGTATTAGAAATTACAAGTTTCTGTATTACACTTTATCAGTAGCAAAACTCTTTTAATGCACTTACTTTAATAAATACTTTATAGTTTATGAATGACTAAGTCAAATTGAGTAAATCTAATACTAGTAGAAAGCTAATATGCAGGGCTATCTAATGGCCCTATATTTACCTTATTTGGTAATAATGTTGAAAAGATATAAGTAACTCAAGTTGACACTATCAAACATTGAAAAGGTTCTGCAAGTCACTGTAGTATAATAAAGTTAAACAAGTACAAGCTACATAGACTCTGAAATGATAAGAGAATTGAAGAAGGAGGCCTAAGAGACTAGGCACCAGTTACTGAGCATTACTCTGAAAAGAAGTTTGAGTCACTACTAACTGATCATTTTATCTGAAAGAGTAGTTCCGCTGATTGTGCTGCGTTCTACATATGCAAAATACAATGCCACTAGCGAGAAGTGCATTATGTCATGAGCTACTGATATAAGATCTCTGTTTGCTGCCTCACCCACTTTTCACCTCAACTATACCTTCCCTCAGTAGTTAGTTAACTCTAAATATCATGTCATTTCAAGTCATTTTATGGTAGATCCTATACTGACTGTGTCACAGAATAAGTGCTTTGTCTTCTTAACATTAGTGCTATTCTCAATAAAATGTCTAACTCAGACTCATATAATGAATACATCCACCTACTGTAAGCATCTGTATATATGCTGTTGATTAAACTATTTATTAAGCACTTGACTTTTAGCAGTGTGAACATGTACAAAACAATCATGAAAGACTTCATAGACCTCATGTCCATCCTGTCATATGTACATGTCTACAATGGTGTGTTATGTCTGTTTCTTTCTTGTTAAACTATTTTTACTCATTCATAGATCTGCTACAGGCTCTCTTCAATAGATAACAGCACTGTATAATATGGCTTCTTCATCTTTAAGCACTTTTACAGCTACATTTACAATCTACTAAATGACGAAGAAGACTCACTAGTTTGAGATATCTTAGCTCATTACAATATGTAAGTATTATCTTTGATTTTTTTTTTCAATTGCTGATCTTATTTTCTCAGTTCACTTCTCATAGTACTAAGTGCAAAGCCTTTGCCATTTTAACTGATAATGAGAATAAAGTTGATAAGATTCAGGAAAAATATGAGCACAAGTTCTTAACCAATGATGAGAACAGAGTTAACAAGATTTAGGAGGAATACAAGTGTGAGTTCATACTGTAGCTATTTACAAAAGTCCTCTATGTATTACAATGTATATTTACAATATTCTATTACTCTCCTGTATGAATAAACATAATTTGATACTTTTCTCATATTATATGTATCTAAATTACAACATATGTTCAACAATATTAGTGTGATATTGCAAGAATTTTGGCAGCCTACAGACACTCACTATAACATACAAAATCTTGAATACTTATAAACTAGCCAAATTTGTACTTTCTTGCTAAAATTCTATCTTTTGCAGTCTCATGTCTGCTCTTTTGAAAGCCTATAGTCTTCTAAAGGCTGGCAGATCTAGAGGCCCTTTCACTCACGGTCTAGCATTGATATGCACTGAAATTTTTGCAAGCTCTTTCAAACTTGGACTGTCTTCAATTGCTCTAAGCTTGAGCATGTTCTCTATAAGCACAACAAATCTTCACTCATGAGAGAGGCACACAATGTCTCTCTCTTGTCAAGAGCTAAAGGTTGTACCTATGCACCTTCAAGAAAACTCAATTCTTAGCATGCTTACTAGTATTGTACTATCATATGTACTCTTACATGCTCTTATTTGAGCTTCCTTTTTTTTTTGAGGCTTATGAGTGCTATGGAGATGCACAAAATTCTGAACTTCTTCATATAAGTCACATCAAAAATAATGACACAAAACTAAATATACTAAATAGCGACTTGCTATAAGCAAATATTCTGTCAAAAATGATAACTCTGATAAGTTTTGAGTTCATTTTTGTAGAAGAGCTCAAGTGTGAGCATCATGTCATTGTGATCAAAGAGAAGAAAGGTATCACTATTATAATACTATAATACTGACATCTCTGCAGTGCTAGAGAGATTTGAGGCTTTGTACTTCCTTTATAGTACATAGAATTAAAATATTTTTTGATGGATAATGCATGATGGGTAAGACTATTATCACTATTGAGCTTACAAGCTTACCTATTAGAGCTAGCCCATATAGCTAAATGAAAACTGAAGTATGATGTTTGAAAGCTTTTGACATGTAACTGTCAAGTGAAGCAGAGCTGCTTGAAGTAGTTTAAAACTAAATTGATTTGAGTAGTAATTATAAGTAATATTAACTTATTTTGCTGATGCTCTAGTAATTATACTTAAAGTTACAGCAGTTCAGCTATCCTTTCAGAGTTTATATTATTTTTAAAGTTTGAAGTACCTATAGTTATACTTCAAATTCTAGCTATTCAGCTATCCTTTCAGAGTTTACATTTCTTTCAGAGTTTTAAGCACCCATAGCATGCATGAAGGTGACATCGACATGCATACCCTATTCTGTATAAGACGTAGCCTTTTCAAATACTGAGTGGACATTTTATCACTGATCAAATTGTTGCAGTAGATTCTAATGACAGTAAATGTATGATAAATTCAAAGTTCACAGATAGTAACAAGTTATCTCAATGTATATCCTACTGGCTTCTCTTCTGAATGAGCATGTTATGCAACTAGTATCAAAGTGGGTGAGTGCTCCCATAATAACTATGAGTATAGGAGCATTGCTAATTACTAAATATCTTGAATCTTTTTGAATCATATTATATATATCATTATATATATTTGGCCATGCAGCATTCATATCATGTTTACATAGACACAAGTGCAGCTATAGCAACCTTCTCAGCAACAGCCAAGAGTCTCTGGCTTGAGGAATTGCAAAGTATACACTCCTCATTTGTAACCTTTCAAGCTGTGATAAAGACATTGAAGTGCAAGGTGCATTTCAAGATAAGTACTAACTGATAATTGGCTGAGGTGCAGAGAACAAGACTTTCCATGCAAAAAGTTGTAGATATTGATGACTTACGAAATACACTGCTCATTGTTTTATGGTAAGTCACAGTTATATTTTTGCTGTAAAAACATTAGTTAAAGTTATTCAAAGTACTCAATGCAACTAAGAGTTTGATCGAAAGCTGCAGCATCTAATCTAATTTTATGTCTGAAGTAGGACTTTTGATTTCAGCAATGGCTTATATTTGTGATTTAATCAAATGTGACTGATTGCAAGAGCTCAGACATTTCTTTCTGATAAGCTTTACTCTAATCTCCATGCTATGATGTATGTAAGACAGAGTCTCCAGTGGCTTTACTTTTACTTGTGGAGTGGGCCATTTCTGACAAGTACGATCTCTTACAGTACTAGATCTTGTAAGATAGGGCTCATGCACAAACTGCAGATATTATGTGATTGTGACCTAGCGTGACATCTGCTAAAAGTATGATATTTTCTGTCACAGGAGCCTACGCACAGCAGCTGAAAATGCTCTCTGTACGTTGCGCACATTGTCATTTACTTGAATTTAAGGGAATATTCAGTCTAAAGATCCATATTCAGTGTTACATAATTATTTCAGCTTGCAATGCTGAGTGTTCAACTCACAAAAGCCTCGACAATGTCTTATCGTGCAAGTCACATGATACCTGCAGTTTGTGCATGAGCTGTATCTTAGTCTCTAGTATCTCATCTTAATCTCTTAATTTTACAAACTAAACAAATAAATCTTTTATACATGCATATTTATCTAATATATTTTAATCTTACAATCTAATATTTTAGACAAGTTATTCTAGCTGATGTGATTTACAAAAGCTTTTGTATCTGTCATTACTTTATTATTAATTTTTTAACATTAATGCATTTAGTAAGTCAGAAGAACTTCTCTTATGTCAAGAGCTGATAGCTGATATTTGCTGCTACTGATATTACATACAATTATTCTCTACTTAGTGAGACACCCTACTTCTCGAGGCTATTGTTACTTCAAATGTATTGATTTCTCTAGAATAAAATACGTGAAGATAGGTCACTATCATATCTTTCACTTGTCATTTTTAGTATAATTTATTGTGAGAGCACCATAGAGAGATAAATGAGAAGCTGAATGGGCAGCAAAATATGCAAAACCTATTCTGCGAAATAGTGTGACATGAGTCACATCATAGGCCATTTTATGAGCATTAAATTCTCAATATGACAAGTGTGCTGTCATATTCTTACAGCCATTCTACATGACCAGACCAGAAGTCAAGCTATAGTTCATGTTAAGAGTACTTTCACATTCAGAATAGTATATCATAATGTAGCATAGACTGCATGGTATTAACAAAAAATTTCTCATTGACATAAGTGAGCAACTGCAGCTATGAAAAGTGATGTTATGGTACACTCACTCTGTTAAAGAGGTTTTTGACCTCAGAATGTCTATTTTGCAGTAGTTCTTGCAAATGTAAAACTCTGATTAAAATCCTGTAAATGTTGTTATTCATGGCACAATTTTCTGTGTAATGATTGTAGCCTGTAAGTGA
This sequence comes from Phlebia brevispora, assembly GCA_027627325.1. Classification (NCBI taxonomy): domain Eukaryota; kingdom Fungi; phylum Basidiomycota; class Agaricomycetes; order Polyporales; family Meruliaceae; genus Phlebicolorata; species Phlebicolorata brevispora. The sequence continues at coordinate 8,934 of JANHOG010000108.1, forward strand.
GTGTGTGATGCAAAACAATTACTGTCTCAGAGAGTGGTAGCATCTCAATGAAGCAGAAATGACTGTAAGGGCTGCTGTAGCTGAGAGTCACAAAACATGAGAAGAACATTAGTTGACAGGTTTGCATAAGTGCAATTGAGCAAGTGCAAGCATAGACTTAGATGTTTTTAAATAAATCTGTCTTTTATATGCATAGTTGAATATCTATAAGTGAGCCAGTGTTGCAAATTTAAAGCTAAGGATCTGTAAACTTAATAAATTGCTTATGCAAGCTTAAACATCTACAAGGAGTCAAATTTCATATATGTAACTTATGAGCCAATTATTCTCAGAGGTGCAAGCACATTGTGAGTGTCAATATACTATTATCTGCAACTGTTCATACATATTAGTGAAGTAAAATGTAACAATTACTTGTGAGCACACAGCAATAAGTCAAATTATGAGTTTTACTTCAAGTGTATACACTCTGTCAAGGATTAGACCAGTGCTAGAGGCATGAATAAACAGCTGCTAGCAATACAAATAGAATTAAATGCTAAAAAGTGCATATTTTTTATTGATTTTTGATATAATACATATCAATTGCATGTGTTGATAGGCTGCTATATAATGTATGTATATTTTATAAATTTAAGAAGATTTTTTTTGGAATTTTCTGGCTCTAAATAGATATTTTATGAATTTTATAAAATATTCCAAATGGCTGGCACGACTGAGACTCGAACCCAAGGACTTCTATTCAGACCTGCGGCAATTGCCCTCATTGGGCGCTTTCTCGTCGATCTAGCCCTAGCCTAGGGTTTTTAATACATCTGGACCTCTTGTAAAGAATTGCTTATAACTTCGCTAATATACAACCAACACACATAGTTGTAGTACTAATAGAAAGCCCTTATAAACCCGCTTCTAATGGTACTAATGCGATAACTAAGCAGATAATAAAGTTGAATATTGATTATATAATTTATAATTTAGTTTCTGCACAATAAACACTTATATCAGCGCTATATTAACTATGTTGTTGATAAATACTACTTTAGGCAACTATGAGGTTATTGGAGCTTGCGTTTTCAGGATTCCTGAAAACACAGGCTTCAATGATGTCATTTTGATCGGAAGTACCAGGATTAGGTGCTAATTATTTGATTTGCCATCATTAAAGCCACGTGCACTTCCTCGAAAAGAATCATAAAAAAACCCACTTTTATAAAGCATTTTCACTAATTAAATGTTAGGAGGAGCATAATGGAGAGTAGGAAAACAGATTTGTCAAAACAAATGAAAGAAAAACATAAAGTGGAAGGCTCAAAAAATCACACAAGATTTGAAGCATTCAATAATAATGCATTTGAAGTCGATTGAAGTCGATGCAACTCGTGTCTAATGACAAATTGTTATCTTTCTTATAAGATTAGTATGAAAGTAATAAATAAAATTCTCACACCTTATAAAATATTCCTACACATTGGAGAAAAAAATCTCAGTGAGTAGAAAAACCCTCAATGTCCCACTCTGAATTGGAGACGATCTCTAAGACTACGTCTTAGGGGATCGTAATGTTTTCAAGCTCACTCTGATTCAATTCACTTTGGAGAAAAAAAATTCTTTCAATTTAGGTCAGTGGACATTCAAAAAGGCTCAGTGAGTGGCATTAAGTGGTATAATTAACAAAATTGATCCTTTAGCTAAAGCATTTAGTATACAAGATATTTGACATACTCAATTCTAGCAGAAATTAATATTGATTGTACAACAAGATACTAGAACTTTTCTGTAATATCAATCCATTTGAATCACTGCACATACAGTATCATAACAAGATTTTTCTTAAAGCTGTGCAATTGCATAAGAAGAAACTACACATGCAATTGTAAACAGAAATTACATTGAGATATAAGCTGATGTAATCTATTACTATCAATTTTTCTAACAAATTGGTTAGCTCTATAAACAAAAAATTGTCAGAAACCTCTTCCTCATATGTCAATCCTAAGTACACTCATCTTTGATCTTATTATCCTATTTGTGATGCTATATGCAGTTGATTTGCAAGCATAAATTTGTGACTCATGCAAGATTAGTAGCAGTTTACATTCTAACACATGATTACTCAAATGCAACAAGCTATGGTAGGACCTCTAAAATATTATAAAATTGCCTATCTTTTATGCACGTGTGCACAGCAACTTATGTAAGTATCTACTATTTTTATTTTTGCTGACTTGGCTAAGAATGAATGTAGTTTCTCTGTATGCTATAACAGTCTTCTCATATCTTTAATGATGAAGGAAAGAGAAAATGCTGAAATCAAATAGCTTGCAGATAATAGACACAAAGTTGAGAAGTAGGAAGAAGATCAGTAAGAAGAGTGCAACCAATAGTAGATGAATCAAAGCTAGCTAGGTCTGCAATATAATTCACTAGATGTAACCTACTAGACCTTGAGAATCAATGTGAGCAATATGTATAGAACATAATAATAAATATGATGAGATCTTCAGTCACTGAGCTCTTCTGCTCAAGCACCTTTTATGAACTTATAGATGAGTTCAGCATAGCTTTCTCAGCCTAGTAGTTTGACTATATCTGATAATAGACATCTACAACTGCTTTGAGTAATATGCAAGAGAGGGAAAAGAACACTCTAGTTCTAATCTAATTCTAGCTACAAGTTTCAGTCATATTTTGCACATATATTCAGCATTCTTGATCATTAGAATGTTTCGACAATATCTATTCAGATATCATGCTCTTTCATCTATGTAAGACTTTGACATACAACATGCTTACAGTATGATTTCTCTGAATGCACTTTCAATTACAAACTAGTCATAGTGCTGCTGTCACACCCTTTTTGTATCTTCCTTTTCATTAGTAGAAATAGTAAATTCTTTATTTCAGACATTTAACATTCTAAACAGAAAAGAAATGTTGGCCTATACAGCATTCTTCTGAAGACTTAGGTAGAATTGAAATACCTTCCATGTTTTTAACGTCACCTCTGCAAAGAGGCCCATCTTCAGTAAAAATTATTTGTTTTAATAAAGAGTCTGATTTCTGATACTGGTACTTGATGTGACATCTCCTTCAGTAGCCTTTCAGTGACTTAAAAACCTGCTCTGAAAATCAATCAGACATATCCAATGCTAATTCCTCTGCTAATTTTTCAACTTCATCAAACCTTGCTAAAATGAGAGAGCAATATGTTATGCTTATGCAGAGAGTAGAAGAAGTCTTGTCAGCTAAGATAGCTACTCTAAGTGACATACAAAGTACCTTGCAGAGTGTTTATATGTCAATGGAGGCTCATCATGCAACTTTGCAGGCTAGACTGAAGACCATCTGCTAATTTTAGGCTTTAGCTTTAATATTCTTTCAGATATCAGTTATTGTTCAAAACTGATTGCATATGATTATTGTAATTGTACTGTGAACTAGCAGATACTGAAGTTGTTTAAGCTCAGAGTTTGTTCAAGTTTGAAATTCAGTAGCTTCATATATGTTGATAATTGTACTTCAATAAAATTGCACGTAGATTATTCTATTCTAGTGTCATGCATTAAATATGTTTTGTATATAGATTTAATGCATGTTTCGAGCAAAAAAAGAAGGCAGCACATAACATATGATTCAATAGAATAATAGGCTGTGCTATTGCACTACATTAGATTAAATTAAAAATAGTATTGAATATGCGACATACATGATCTAATACATGTTTTATACATAATAAGAGCAGTGTGCAATACATGCTTCAGAAGAATAGAAGGCTATGCTATTACAAGGTATCAGGCCATTGTAAAACCTGCATCATGCATTGCAACATGCAAGAAAGAAGAAGACTATGCTGCTATAATAAGCGTAGCCTTCTATAATATATCAAGCCAAATTGAAACCAGTGATAACACAGCTCTCAAACTCCTACATGTCACAGTCATCTAGCATAACAAATTAATAGGTGTTTTAGCAGCATATTTCATACTGAACAAATTGCCAAGCATGCTCTCAGAAGTTTTATTAAATAGTAAAATAGGTTTCACATGTTAAAATGACTCATTTGCTAGCCATCAGTCAATTCCACTCAATGTTCACATTACATCAGATTTTGCAGCAAGTATTTGAGATTATGAAGCATTTGTCATATGACTCAGAAGCTTGATAAGTGAATTTTTAAAATTAATAAGTGTAATATGATTGGACAATAAATCATCTTTAAAACAGTATAAATAGACCACATGTATCTAGTTCTTTTTTTTGCAAACCCCTCTCACAAGTGACCACTTAGAACAGTGCACACCTATCAGAGTTAATGCAGATGTCCAACTCAAAAGATGACCATTCCTTCTAGTGTTTTACTATCTTTGTCTACATGCATAAAGAGTATAGAAACTCCCTCTTGATATTATTTTGCAAACTGCAAGTGAATAGTTGATTAATGTGATGTGCACAGTCTTGACAAGTTCACTTTGGTCTTATTGTATGCATAAGCAACTTGACTTACTTGAGTCTACGTGACACTGATATCAAGCCTTAAGGACATCTTTATAGTTTACTGATTATATTTCATCACTGTGCATTCAGTGATCAGTCTTCACTCACCTTTCGCACTGTTGACTCAGTGCTTGTGCACATAGTAACATTGATAGTTTGATCAGACAGGTACATCTTCAAGACACACAAACACTCACCTACAGTTCATAGTATGCTCATCAACATAAGTCATTTTAGTTAAATTCAGTTAACAGCATTTACTCAACCATATTGCACACTATTTATGCATATACTGGCAGTCCTAGTGTGTGCAGCCTTCAGATATTCCTTATCCATATATCAGTGTTGCATATATGAACTCACCCAGATAGTCTGATCAGTGACAAGTTTAATAAACTTGAAGTTCTATCTGTTCACTCAAGCCCTTAAATAGGCCAAACAACAGAGTACATAACATTACTGAAGCTCACTGTGAGGAAGAAAAATCCATATTTTTCTCTCTCTATTAAACTTATATAACAATACTACTATCTACTTATGCAAGAGTGTTTACAATTACCACTACCCTACAAGCATCTCAAGTCCTACTACACATAGTGACTATAATTCAGCTATGAGATGCTATTGATCTTCCTATTCTTAGTACCAAAGAAGCTCTAAAAAAGTTCAAAAGCTGATCTAGCAAGATTGAGCACTTTCTACTTCATTATGAGAAGCTTTATGCTAAGTATCGAGTTGATGACCTTTTAAAATATATCAAAAACTTATGCAATACTGTTCTCAACAAATTAGAGAATTTCTCGAAAGTCTTGCCAACTATCAGCAAGGTGACTGAACTCACTTTAAGAAAGACTTCAAGGAATTATTTAATGCAGACTGTGAAAATCATCACTTCTGAATAAAGAACCTTAGTAAGTATGTCATGAAGACACGCTGCAAGACCTTCTTCAAAAACATTGCTGCTTGGCATATTTATAGTTGAAGATTTATCAAAATTAGTAGATGGCTACTTTAATGTCACAAGATCACAGCAACTGAGCATGCTACTTACTTTTAAAAAGAAATACCTTATGCTTTCAAAGAATTATTAGAGCAATGTCTTATGAGCCAAAATCCCACTCATGATATCTTTAAGCCCTTTGGTATAGAGAAAATTGAGTGAACTGCTAAAGCTCTCTTACACTCTGACCACTTTGATTGCGAGCATTTACTATCTGATAATGATGAAGATTCTGACATCAATGACTCCTCAGACTTTTCTGACTATGATGAGTCTGATGAAGATGAGGTTGATGATGATGACAACTCCAGCAGCAAGTTTAAGAAGAAGAAAAAGAAGTCAGCTAAGAAGAAATCCTACAAGAGCCAAAACACTTCTGAATTTGAAAATTCTGATGATGATTCAGAAGCTGAGATCAAAGCTCTTCATTGCAAGATCTAGCATACTACCAAGTCTAGTAGCAGATGGCTTAGTAACCAAGATGAGAAAGTCAAACAGCTTATTGAGCAGCTTAATTGCATGTCTGTTACAGATTTAGTCTATTCTGCTACTTATTTTTGTGCCTGTCGATTGAATTCTTTAGTTCAGCAGATCATTCTTAGTCCTCTTCAGTTCAAGCAGTCATACATGTTACTATCTATGTAGCATGACTCTTCTTCTCAATTTGATTGTAGGCTACTTTACACTGATCGCTGCTGCTATAGCTGTGAAGAATTAGACCATAGCTCCATTAGCTGCTCATGCCTTGCTGAACTTGAAAGATGTTACATCATCAAGCATGATGCATAAGATCAATAGACTATGAATGATGAATTACCTATTTATTGTTAAGATGTGACAAAAAGCATTATTGCTGCAGTTGCACGCTATCAAGTGAGTCAGGCTCACTACATCACAATAGCCTATGCTGAAGATAATGAAGAGACAGGCATTAATGAAGCCTATCCAATCTTCAACAGTGAAGAGCTAAGCTATGAAGATGACGAATTAAACTAGGCGCCATCGGGATGTCTGAACTCTGTCGGGCAGTCCACTTTCTCTATTTACATATGATTTGATTGGCTGCGATTGCTAATCTCCATTTTTCTCATCCACTTATCCTCCGTTTCTGTCATCTAGTGTATCGGCTTACTTCTTGTATACTATTCACATATTTTGTCTTACTACCTTCCGCTTAGTTGTAGGTTATTGTTACTTAGTATAAAAGCCCTTATACATTAGCATAGCCTGACACCTAATCCAACTCTTGTACAAGTCACTCGTTGCCTGCGCATACTCGCTCAACAGGTTATGACTGAAGTCTACTCTATCAAACCTGTCTATCTAGTAGAATGTGCTGAATGCTCTATTTGAATTGCACATAAAGAATAGTTTGATGAAGTATAGTCACCTTCACATTGATAAGCTCAATAAAGTAAACTAAGACTGACCAAGCTAGAGACTATCAAAAAAAAAAAAGAATGCCACTCTTGAAGCTTCAGCACTAGGTTCTACATTTTTGAAACACCCAGTTCCAGTTGACATTTAGAAGTCCAAGAATGTTAATTTAGACAACAGTGATGCATTTATAGAAGACAATTTATTACTTCAGCCAGGATATGAATGCAAGTCTACTGCCAAGAAGAAGGACAAGCCTACTGCAGCCAAAGTGAAAGCATTAGTAATAGATAAAAATATTGCTGAAAAACAACAACCTCACATGTCAGAAATGCAGTTACACATCAATTTTTAAGAACTCCTCAAGAAGCTTCTGAAAGCATCTGTCACTGTAGACATCAATAAAATTCTAAACACTTCAAAAGAAATGACACATCAAGTATATAAGGCTTTGAAGCTCAAATAAGCAATTTTACAACTACTTGCACCAGCTCATATTGTTACAAAATTTATATTAGTAGTCACAGCATCATTTGTGCTCTGAGCTTGAGGAATGCTCATTAGACTCCATAAAAAATGTGATAACATGCTCATTGTAGCTATTATCAACACTGAAAAACAGCTAAATATTGCCAATTATAAAGTTTAGAAAGGTGCATTATTATGACTTATGAATATCACAAAGCAAATTAAAATGAATAATGCCAATGAAAGAGAAAGAGTCCTGACAAGATTTATACCAAATGTCTCGCTGACATGCAAAGACATTCTTACCTATGCCAGTATTTTTATTGGTGACAAGACACTATTCAATCTATTGTTAAGATGACCATAACAGAGAGAAAATTTTGTTACCATAGATAAACACCTAGACGATACATATCTCCTCTTCAAAGATCACACCATAGAGGTTTAGTATGAAATCTTAGTTACATTTGACCAAACTACAATATACAACTCCAAAATTGCTAATTATTTGATCAAAGTTGATTCAGCAATTAATTATATAATTTGAATCCTTCAAAGAAACTCAGCTACAATTGGAGAATAGATGAATTTTTCAGAATCAAATTTGAACTGTAATACACCACACTCAGACATGAGTTTTAAACACCTTTCTAATTTATCAAAACTTAAAAAGAGGCTTTAACATGTCTACACAAGGCAATAACTACTGAAAATGCATTCTTTAATTAATTATGCATTTGTACAAGCAAGTGCAAACTGAACAGAAAGGCACTCGGGAATTTTCAAAATTGAAGTGCTGACAAGGTCAAATTAAATTGAAGAAGCAGTGCCTGCAGAATTAATCCACAAGCAGAACCAGTGCAGAGCTTGCAGAACTAGCTCAATTTCAACTAAAGGAACTGATCAGATCACTGAAATGCAAGTCCACTGTCTAAAAGATCAGATTGAGCTCAGGATCTGGCTTATAAATGACTACAACTTAAAGTGCTCATTGAAGCGCCCATCTTCAAAATACTACAGCAGCTAAACTACAACTACAGTAGGAGTTTTCTAGAACATGAAATAGAAGAAAGCATTATAGCATTACATGAAGCTCATAGCACTCAAGCTGCAGACCTTCGTACAGCATTAACACTCTCAATAGCTCAAAATAGCATGTTAAGTACAAGTAGAAATGAAGTCAGCAATGTATTCAGTATTTACGAGTATGTACAGAAAAGTCAATATTGGGACTCTGGTTATAGAGCACTGCCTCTTAGTCCTTACATAACTCTTACACCTCAGATGGATTGAAAGCTGAGCTATCAGAACTACACATCTCTACGCTCATGCTTCCTATTTACCAGTAGCCTATCAGAGACTGAACTGTGCCAGCTCAGTATGCAACTGCACCACCTAACTAATGCACTACACATGAGACTATAATAAGCAATAAAGAAGGTCAAAATGAACAGCCTGATAGTGAAGGACTCACTTTGCTGAGGAATTGCCTTAGCTGTAGTTATTTCAGATACAATATTTTCAGCTGCTCAGAACTGAAGGTCTTTAAGCATGCTGGTATACTGGTGTGAGATGGAAGGACTAGACTTCATATGTTCAGATTGCAAGCTTCTACTCATCAAGACACAGAGAGTTCTGATCTAGTGGGAGCAACTATTAGTTCAAACTCAAGGCAAGTGCGAGAGTACCTACTGGAAACACAAGACTTTATAATAAATAAGCCATTATAGAGACTTAACAGACTTAACTTCAGCTATAACTGCAAAGCAAGACCTCTCATACTGAATGAAACCTTGATTGACTCTGCTGGCTCAGACATAGTGCACATTTTTATGGTAACTGCAGAAGAGTGCTACATACCTGACATGTATGAAATGAGCATGTGGAACTATTGTCAAGCTGATACACTCAAAGCAGAGTACAGTCTTTTGCAACCTAATATACAACAAGACCTATTAGTATTATGTTTGAGTTCATTTGAATTGTTATCTATATACTTGAAGCTAGTCTAATATACTATGAACTCTCTCAACTATCTGCTGATGCAGTCATTTACACCCTCTCTCATTCAGCAGATATCTGAACCAGCAGATGGCCCTCTCATTCTGAACTTCGATGCTTTTAACTTAAATAAAATGTTAGCATATTTGCATTTCTATAAATGAAGGCATGAAGATGGACAACATATGCATACTATTATAACTGTCCAATAGGCTATGATAACAGCTGAAAAGTTAGCTGATCACAATGCACACTAGCTATATGCCCTTCACCAGAGCTTCTTCTAACTTGAGCTTTCTAAACAGAAAGGAACAGAGTGTGTGTTCTTTGAATATAGCTTGACCTGACTTCATCAACACTGCTGTAAGGATCAATACCTTCTACTCTGATGCTGTGAAGTTGTAATGCATTGTAGCTACCTCTCAGAGGATACAGCCTCGACGGCATCAGCTCAAGTGCATTCATGCCTTCACGTGCATACAGCTAGCTGCTGCAAAAGTCTTCTAGCTTTCACTAAAGCTGTAATTAAAATTATTCTTGGCACCATCATTGGCCACTGTAAAAGGAGCTACTGTGAGACTATAAAAATTCTAGATCAAATTGAACATCATATGTCAGTACTGCAATTACTTATAGATGAAGATGAAGGGCATACGTGAGATATAGTTCAGGCATTACAGCTAGCCAAGGAAATGTATGTCTTGTCTGAATAGCTTGTAGGCTGTTAAGACTATTCAAAAGGTATGAATCAGCATCTAAAGACTAGAATCCATACTCACCTGCAGCTAAAATGGCAGAATGCTGATGCAACAAATACATTCAATGAGGCAGGCTGTGTGTATGAGCACAAAGCAATCTGTTCTAGCAGAACTAGTTCAGTTGGAAATGAAAGAGACAGCACAGATGTCTCAATGGACAATGCAGAAGATGAGAGTCTTAGTAGAGCTAACAGACGAAGAGGAGAGACAGAGAATTAGAGGAGAGTTAGCTGAAAGAGAGAAGAAAAGGAGAAAGTAGAGGCCGATGAAGACTCGCCACTGTGTGAGCCTTACTTTAAAAGCATGAAGCTTGAGGAAGAAAGCACCCCAATAAATGCTGATGTTATGTCACAATAGGTAACAGTACCCATATGGTCAAATTAAGTGGCTACATAGAAAGGTGCCTACTGCCAAAGCCTTCACTATCCTTTCATCCTAGTCTGGTGCTGCTTCTTATTATTCTAGAATTCAAGGAGTATTGTACTCTTCTCTGATACCATTTGCTTCATCAGCTAGCATGAACAATAATTCTTTGACTGGTCTACAGTAGCAACAAGCTTGACATCACCTATTGAGTGTAATAAATGTGTGCCTTCCTAGTCTCTGACTTAGAACAGCGAGCCTATACAGAATGCATCTACAGCGCATGCCGTATAATCAGAACTGAGTCATTGGGTAATGCTCTCATTGGCATCTATTAGTTTAATTTAGTCGACAGTCTTGACTAAATTATAGAAGTGGTATCTTATATGGTACATCACTATCTACCTATATTGGAGAATCTACTTGAATCACACTATCTCTTATGACCTCCTTCTATAGATTGATCACTAAAGCTTGATAGCTCAGTGGTAAGAGTGTTCAGTCTAAAGTACGAATGGTCACAGGTTTAACTTCTGTTCAGACCAATAGTTTTTTGAGCTTTTCGAAGCTCTAATAGCATTACTCATTCTAGTGGCCTACACTAAGGTCTGAGGAGAAATCAAGACAGTGCTGTCACCAACTGAACTGCTAAGTGAGATGTACAAGTTGAAAGTGCATAACAGAGCCTGCACCTTTCAAAAATCATGAACTGCCAAAGGTACAGCATGTATGGAGGCAGCCTACAAAAATAACGTAACCTCGCCATCATCAGGTACTTCATGTACATTCATTATTTCTGTCTAAATCAGTCTGTATTCACACTCACTGACTTCAAACGAGGCATGTGCTATAGCACTGCAGGGTGGAGTGCATATCATTCATGATATGCAAACAGATGCTACTACGATATCATAGGAGCACCACTACACACTAGCTAATGAAAAGGGTGGGTTGCCAAATCTAGTTATTATAGTATCAGAATGAAACAGGCATACATTTAAGTCATAAGACATGCACAACATCTTGCACATTTGTGCTCATCCAGCTGTGAGCCATGCCTATTTCCTATAACAAAGATCATTGAGCCAAGTCATTTCTTATATTGTAGAATTATCTTCATGCCTTCATACAGGTGCATCAAAGTTCTTTTCACAATTACAAGTTCTAGACACATTGCTAGTGCTGTACAGTGCACTTGGTGCAGAACTATCTTACATTATAGCAGACAGACTTCAAGTCCTGAGCAGCATAGCTAGCATGCTACAAGAATGAGATAGCATCTATAGTGATAGTACAGACAGCCTATGACAGGCAAATATTTCCTTTCTGACAAATTGAAAAGCAGCTCATCTATATGAATTCTTTGCAGCAGTCTATAATGCTTCCTATTTTCCTATTCAACTAGTAGCAGACACATTCATTAGCATTTCTGTACCTAAAAATCATAGAAAATAGGTGGAGCTGTCCACATCTCACCAAGACTCAATGACATTAGCCCAGCTTAGCTTTATGAAATGACTGTGAATACTCACTGCAAATACTGTCTGCTGTTGACAAATGTGCAAAGTATCTAGAATGTCATTGCTTGATACTGTCCTATCCAGACACATGCCTATAGTATTCTGTGTACATACTTTCTCAATGCATTAAGTACATTGCATCAAAGCATGCTTGCTCATGAGCTCTCACACTTTTTTGAATGCATCACAGAATAGTTTCACCAGCTGAATGTTCTAGGCACCAACAACAGCCAGCACTGCTATATTGAGGCTCTTCACTTTCTGCAACAGTTTTTTTACAGTTATGAGTGCTACAATAATCTGCTACTTTACTCTGCTGAGTGCCTCTTGCTTGCACATGTAGATCACATGCTCATTGATAGATACTTCAATGATACCAACAAGCATTGTGCAATATAAGATATCGTGAAATCTATTAAGGAATTTTACAGCAATTCTTTCAGTAACGAGAATGCTCAATAGCGACTTACCTCAGGCACTCTCAGTAGAGTATGGGAGTATCCACTCTTAGACTCATCATACTGCACTCAGTATAATTAGAGTTTGTCATATCGCACTTAATATAACTATAATAAGTATTTTCTTTTATATATTGCAATTGTATTATATTAACATTGGACTAAGTATGATAGCAGTGAACTCTGGCTATGCAACAGATATTTAGAAAGTCTATGTATGTTTTTTCTTTTCTCTTCATGTATTTATTGTTATTTTCTTTTCTTTTCCTCTCCTTTGAGTTTATAGATATTGTCTCTATGTTATGTCTATATATACATATCAGACTCTACTACAAAAGTAGTATACATGAGCTAAACATGCACTTTGGCTATATTGGTGGCATACTTGTATCTGCCTCATAAACTTTGTTTTTTTATGTTGAATCTCATATTTGGACTTATAGACACTCAACTCTGCTTTGCACTGCAGACACACATAGGTTTGAACTTCTTTGCATCAGTTTTTTAAGTCAATGGTTAACATAGTCCTAACTTTAATTACTGCTATACTTACAGTTATGGACATTGTATTCCTCTCTCATTTCTGTGTATCCTTCGCTATATACTAGTATCTCATTGTACAATGTTATAACTTCACTTCCGAAATATTCAATGTGATATGTGCTGTCAAAAGTGTCATATTGAAAGCTATACAACAAAATACTTTTGCATGCATCACATTGCATATGTGCCATCTGGTATTCTTGTACAGTTGGTAGTCTCAAAATTTACTACTTTCATTATGAAACTGCTGAGCTGTCTAAGCAGTATAGTGAAAAAGGCATTGAAGTGCTATTCTATATAAGTAAAAAGAGATGATCATATGTTGCATGCCTCAAATAATGGCCCTCCCACTTTTTTGATTTTTGATGAAGACAACTCACCCTACTATCTCACCTCAAACTTGAAAGACTTTCTTGCATCTGTCGATGATGATGAAAATAATATCTTTTTTGATGGAGTTGAAGTGCACACTGCTTACAAGCATGTGGATTGTAAAGTCAAGCCTATACCAGCAGTATTTTTAGAAGAAGCAAAAGTCACTCATACCTTTTTTAAAGACTCACTGCACACTCTACCTAAGCATTCTTCAGAATTTAAGCCCAATAGACACTTAATTCAAGAATGCCTAGAAGAGATGAACATCAATGCAAAGAGATTTTTATGACTTGAAGAAGTCAAGTTGTTTATACATATTCTTCAGCTTTATCAAGATCACTTTGTATGAGAAGATAGCTAACATGAATCCTTTCGTGAAGACTATTTCTCTCTTTACATTATTCTAGTAGTTCCACATGTTCCATGGGCATTTGGAAACATATCTATACCTTTAAGAATTAAAGAACAAGTCATTTAGCTACTTAAAGAAAAGATTGTTGCTAAAGTTTACAAGTTCAGTCAATCTTTATATTATTCACGATAGTTTTGCATACTCAAGAAAAATAGCAAGCTTCAAATTGTTCATGACTTTTAGCTACTAAATAAGGTCACCATTCATGAAGCTGGACTTCCTCCAAATCTCAATGACTTCATAGAACTATTTGCAGATCACTAATACTTCACAGTTTTTGACCTATAGTATATTAGAGATTTGATGCATGCAAGATTCATCTCAAAAGCTGTGATCTTGCAGTCTTTCTCACATCACTAAGACTGTTACACATTACATTGCTACTCACTAGTTTTATCAATTCATCTGCAGAATTTCAAGCCTGCATGACATTCATTCTTCAAAAAGAAATTTTCTATACTGCAAATATCTTTATTGATGATCTTTCTATCAAAAGACTTAAGACATAGTATCTTGATAAAGATGACAATCCTGAAGTGCTAGCAGACAATTTTGGCATTTGCTGATTTATCTGAGAACATGTGCAAAATGTGCATTACATTATTTATCAAATTGGACATGTAGAAGGCACCTTTTCATCAAATAAAGTTCAATTAGCCGTGTCTGATGTCCTTATCATAGGACAAAGATGCATATCTGAAGGATGTCCTCTTAATGATCCAAAGATAGACAAGATCATAAAGTGGCCACTATTAAAAATAATTAAAAATATTTGAGGATTTTTAAAGCTATGCAGCACTGTATGCATCTGAATCAAAGATTATTCCACTAAAGCACAGCCACTCATTGAACTTGTGTACAAGGGTGTAGAATTTAAATGAAATGACAGATGTCAAGCTGCCTTTGAGGAACTCAAACAAGTAGTCACATTTTTTATCAGTGCTACGCTCAATCAATTATTCCTTTGATCACTTAGTGATCCTATCAGTTGATTTCTCTTTGATCACAGTGAGATTTATTATGTTACAGATTGATAATGATAAATACAAGCATCCTGCTCAATATGAATTAATCCTAATGAATGATCAAAAATCTTGATACTCTCAATCTAAATTAAAACTGTATGGCCTATTTTAAATTTTGTGCACTTATCACCTTTATCTCATTAGCATCAAAATCTTGCACACAAAGGTAGATGCTAAGTATATAAAAGAAATGCTCAATGAGCCAGACCTACAGTCTAATGCAACTATCAATTACTGAATTTAAAAAATCTTACTCTTTGACTTTACACTCATTTACATTTCTGTTGATCAACACAAAGAACCTGATGCTCTGTCAAGATAAAAGCCTCATGAAGGGGATTTTGAATCTTATGATGATGATAAATGGCTTGATAGCATAGCTCTATACAGTAGACTAGCTCCAACAATCTTGCTACTCATTATACATGACTCAGTATTTCTATCACATAGCAAGCAAGACATAGTCATGCAATAAATCTTTAAATTTCTTTCAAATTTGACTATGCCTCCCTTCAATACTACTCAAAAACATCAGTGATTTATTCAGAAAGCTATGCACTTTTTCATTCAATAAGGCCAAATGTACTGCAAAAATGAATCCAAGCTCCCTCTAAAGGCAGTTCATGATCTTAAAGCATGAGATCATCTATTGCAAGCTGCATATGAGGATCTTAGATACTGAGGAGAGTATACAGTCATGCAAACTCTCAAAAAACATTTCTACTAGCTTAATATATGAAATGATATATGCCATCATGTATGCTCCTATTATCAATATCAAATTTGAAGTGTTTACAAAGCAGAGGTCTCATTAACCATCTTTATACCATCAATCATTTTTGCTAAAGTATACCTAAACATCATGCACATGCCCAAAGCTCAAGAATACTAGTATATTGTAGCAGCTCGAGATGATCTATTTGGCACTACTAAAGGACAGGCTTTATGTACTGCTACAGTTTGTGCAGTCTTACAATTTATTTGAGAAAAAATATTTTGCTATTATAGAACTGTTAGTTAAATCACTTTTGATAATAGACTTAAAATGCAAGCAACATTCAGCATACTTATGGACTGCTATCACATATTAGAAAATTTTTTTATACATAAACATGACTGTGTCCACTCGATAATTAACTCTGCGACTTATGAGCACTAATATGTGGCTCAAAGACTGTTGCAGTGCAGATTCTACCCCTATCACTATTTCACAATTTCAGCATGTAATCTTCACCTTTTTAGTCTAAAAATATTCACTAACACACTCAGATAATACAGTAATACAATAGCAAAAATTTGTAAATATATTGCGAGATGAAGAGCGTCCAGCAAGCCATTAAATTTGAGTGGCACAAGGAGGCGTCAATGACTGTACTTACAGTGATGTGAGACCATCAACCAACTTCTAGTCTTGCCACAAACACAAGGCTGTAGTCATTGTCAATGTTTCACTATTTCTCTAGCCATCATCTGCCTGTCTTTATTGCCTCTATATCATCTTCATTATTGTTGTCTTTGTTATTATTATCTTTATTATTACTGTCTTCACTGTTTTTATTATTAGATGAATACATTAATAATGCTACAGCTAATATTAAACTATCAGTATAGAGAATCTGATGAGATCAATAATAAGTGTGACAATAAGATAAACTTAGAAAAGGTAGAGTACAAAAGTGAGATAGACTTGAAAAGGTAGACAGGATAGAAGGATAGAATACTGAGAACACTTAACAGCAGATTCTACAAGATTGCACCAGCTATGATTTTGCTATGTCTTGGTGCATTTGGTGCATCATTTGCCTATTCTTCACCTTCATCATAGGCTCAAAGACAGGCTCAAAAATAATTAGAGTGAAAGGTGATTCGTGAGCTTTAATGCCATCAGCACATGACACGTAGCATACTTTGAAGAGGCTGCAGCCACTGTTAAGATTATGATTAAAAGCAGAAATCTACATCTTAGCCAAGAATGAAGAATATGTCATGCATACCTTGTTGAACTAAGGACTTGAGCACTCAAAGATACAAACAAACTGGAGTCTGAGTTGAGTAGCTAAAGAAGAAGCAGAGGGCTCAGACTGCAAGAGGTACACATTCACAGGCGCTTAATTGATTATGTAAGTGCTCATGTGTGCGCTAAGCACTGGGAAATGCGCTACAATCAAAGTAACGTTGAATCTACTATGGGTGAAGTCTCAGAATGAGGTTTTGGTGAGAAGTGACCAATAGAGAAAATATAGAGGACATATAGAGGAACGTATCTGTATACAAATCTTGAAGATAACATGAAGATAGCATGAGCTATAAGTGAAACAAGTTGTGATGTAATGTTACAGCATTACTGCTTTCAACCACTCCTCCTTAATGCTGCACGTCCAAAACAGCCTTTTGTCTTTATCAGCTCCCTCTCAATCCTCAAGACCACAAAGACCCATCATAGAGCGAAGCCTAGCAACCTGCAACTGATTCAATGGCTTGGTCAACAGGTCGGCAAGCATGTCTGCTGTAGGCACAAACTCAGGAGTGATTGTTCTAGCTTCACAAACATCGCGTAGCTAGAACCAGCGCAGATTCAAGTGTTTGAGTTATCTAAAATGCTCTAGGTTCTTTGCAACAGTGATAGCAGAGTTGTTGTCCATGTGCAAGGTTGAGCTCTTGCCCTCAAACCAGTAGCCAAGCTCAGTGAAGAGATTGTGCAACCAGCCAATCTCCTTGCCAGCATCGACAGCTGCAATGTACTCTGCTTCTGTTGTACAGTGACCCACAAAACTGTTGCAAAGTTTGCAACACTTGGAAAGATTGGACTGTAGTTCTTGAATGAGCACAGATAGGGTTAAAGTCACATTTGAAGAAAATAAAGCCTGCTATATGACCTATTATTTAGTCCAGGATTTACTTCAATCCATCAATTGGTTGTGGAGATATGTGTATTTCTTTCAGATGAGTGCATTGCAACAGTTTTGTGACTTTATATTGCAACACTAATAATCTGTGTATAGCACTGTTATTTGAATAGATAAAATAACAGAAATATTTTTGTAGGTGAACCTATATTGGGGTATGTTTGAAATAATTTTGTAGAGCAGCAGCACAAATGCTA